>JAUZND010008853.1:0-30019 GCA_034780555.1 Coelogynopora nodosa
GGAATATTTCACTTAAAATAATATTGAAGATTTAGACGTGCTGTAAAATAATACGGTGATGATTACATTTTATGAGGAAATCTTTCCTGATCGGCACGAAGGTCGTATTTTGACAGAATTAATGAGATGGAACGACGTGAATACTGTTGCATATTCGATACTGTTGATAATTAAAATGATTTTAAGCGTTCAAAATATGTCATTTCATAAAGCATTTTAAGGGTGTAAAGAACATATAGTAAAAATTTTAAACGATGAATAATTATAATGATCAAGTAAATTACCACTCTATTAAAAGTGATGTTTTAGTAAACAATTCTACTGAATAAAGTTTAATATTTGCAGCTTATAACATATATTCTTCATGACTGACACCTGCTGTTTTCAGACATGCCTCTGTTATAATTATTAAAAATTAATTCAACAGCTTTCCGCAATTTACGTTAAATAAGCAGACTAATATATTAATATAACATGGAATTAATACGAATTATTATTTATTTTAAAAAATGTAAAACGGAACAACCGTGAAGTAATTTATACTTTTAAATTTATATGTAACGCAATTGTGAACGCGTACCATATATTTATAATAAACAGTTTTTACCGGTGGCTAAACATTGATTTTACTAATACAACGCAATGTGCACCAAATAACATCGTACAAAGAATGCATAACATCTCAGGATTTAACAATAATAACCTAAAGCGATACTAAATTACATTAAAACAGCTTGATCGAAAATCAATCTTAGTTAGTGAATCCAGGAAACAACTGTGTATTAGCTGTTGTAAGTTTTAATCGATTCTACTCGAACTCAAGTGCACTATATCCCAACACAATATAGATCTGAATACCCTTAACATTAAATATAAATAAAAGAACTGTAAAAGTTGCTATTGCAAACGTATTTTGATATAAGGCTCAATATTTCCTCAGAAAAATATTAAAAAATTAATTTCCGAATAAAATATTTAAATATATTTGATCATAAATAATTGCAACAATATAACAAAAGCGCCACATTGTTTCGAAGACATTGATTAATCCTGTGACATACAACAATATCGTCGATGCAACTTATCACGGTATTTTTAACATTTATACATCTGAAAGTGTACAGAGCCTAATGCTGATCGTAGTGTCAACATTAAAAAAATGTCATGCAATTACGACTGTCAATCTGCATTATATATTATTTTCAAAAGAAAAGATTATCTTGACCTGCAGATGTCAGATTCAAAATAAGAATTAGCCAACGAAATGTTTCTCAAACACCAAAGTAGGAAGGTTAATATGCGGGTGAAAAAATTATACCTTAAAATGAACTCAAAAAATATATAAATTACAACATTTAACAGTATTAAAATAGTATAATTAATACCTATGTTAATATATATCAATTTAATTACGTCGATTACAGTATATAATGAGAAGCAAAAATATTAGCTAACAATACCGGAATTTATTCAAAGCCAAACACTAAACAACTCATAACAAATTTATAGAGAGGTTAATTAAATATAGTCGACCGCATGTGTTTATAGGAATAAAGCAATAATCAATCAGTTTCTGACACATCTAATGATGAGAACCTTTTCCTATTTGCCTCCTAATCATTACTTTAAGTTCATATTGCACATTATGACAATAATTATCACAATCACAATGATTATGTTACTAACATATAAATATTGAAACGATATTATTGATCTGTGTTTTTGAAATGTTAAAAGTTTTTAAAAATATATCTCTTTGACCAAAATCATTTAACCAAAAACCTTACTCCAATAATAAGTATGTAGATTGATGGAATTGTGAGGAATTACATTTAACATCAGAACACGAAAGTTCTTCCGGAAAAGTATGACCAGTATGTAAATTATTCAACAGTGCAACTGACCGAAAAAAATCTTAAACAACAACGACAACTTACTCCGTGCCGAAGGCGAAGGTGTCTGTCCGGTAGAATCCGAATTGGGCAGAATAGCTTTGCTTTGCAAAATATTGAGACACTCCGGCTCTGTGTGCCAACGCAGTTCCCCCAACCAATGGCCCACAGGAGTCTGTTGTACGCCCAACACAATGGCGAGGGAAGTCAGAACACGTGATAGTTTGCTTGGCGTCTGTTCCTTACAGACTGTAGCTGCAACACTTTTATTTGCAGCTGAAAGTGATGACGTCATTGTCTGTCGGAGATCGAGGTTGTTGAGATGATTACCTTGGTTACTGTTACTACTACAAAATACGGAATCACTGTCGGAGTCGCTCAATTGGAAGAAATATCCTGCAGCAGTAGCCATAGTATAGAAGATGTTATAGCTGCATTAAATTTCAGTTGGGTGCCTACTGTCCAATGTAGATGAATGTATAATAATAAATTAAGATACTTCTGAAATAAAACCAAAATAATATTCAAGCATTACACAAATAATCCTAGCATTAAACACAAAGTATATTTTCATAATAGTTTAGTTAAATATATTGAAATAACTAGACTGTGATATGTTTCTATATTACACACAATTTAAACAAATAACTATAATGTTAATACATATTAACCATTAAAACCATTTCAGTAAACATGTGACATTTTTTAAAATGGTTAAATAAAAATCATGTTTTAATACAATAATTATATATTGAAAAAAAATGTACCTACTGTTTCAAAAGTGTTTTATATATAGATAGTTATCAACAATTCATAACAGAAATTGTCAAAATTTTGTTTAATATGGTTCAACGCTTTTACTGTAATATCTCTAATTAATTATCTGTTTGCTAAGAAATTAATGATCTAACTAATGTCACTAACCTTTTATTGATTTTTACAAGTATTTTTACCTTAATGATAACAATAATAACTATAAAGATGAAAGAATGCATGCACAAACAATATCTGTTAATAAAAGATTTCTAATTACATTTATCTAATTATAAAATAAACACAAATTTAATAAACATATTTCGTAAATGTGAAATGCAAGTTAAATATAAAACTTGCAATTACGAATTGAAATAATTTAGAAATAAAAACAATAAGAAAATTTTATTGTAAAAATTAGGATTAAAATTAAATGTTGTTTCAATATTTACAAAGAATAATTAGTCAGTATTAATAAGTAAATCTAACAAACATTAATGGACACTACATTAGTGTATTAACCTTACAATTGAAGGCTAAATGACAATTATATTAAAATGAATTATTATATTGTCATATTGCAAGAGAAATTTGATTTTACTACAGAAAATTGTTATTAAAATATAGGATTTTGTTGTACTTTGTCATATTGGACTATTCTTTCATATCTCATTAGTATATAAATATTCGGGTCTCATATTGATTCATACATGTCAATTTTTTATAATCATAATTTTAAAGAATAAGTAAAACATATTGACATAGACAATACATCCGATGCACATGATGTATTATTTTTTCAAATAAATTTTGATGTCGTTTAAATGTCGTTAGATGTCGTTAAAGATTGTATGTCTGAATGACTAAAAAATAGAAGGCATGTATGAAAATTTTTATTTTATAATGCCTGAAAATTAATTTTAAATATATTAACAGAATAACTGACTGGGATAATTTTTACACTAGTGTTTTACTAACAATAGCAGTCTAACGATAGCTACATAATAAAAGTATATTATGCATATTATTATTAATAAAAACATCTTCACATTTAGTATGCTGCTACATGCAGTAAGGTGTGACATCCACTATATACCCAGCCATTAATGCATATTTATGTAGAATATGAGTCCCTTTTTTAGGAAAGATATAGATCTGCAGAAAGATTATGTGATCAGAAAATTTCTATTGATATTGCACTTACTAGCATGAACTTTGATTGTTCTGACTCATAGAAATGTGGAAGTCTAACATCAAAATAATGAAATTCTTAAAATCTGCCAATAGGGATTTTTTTAATCGCACTTGCAAAATAACAGAAATGAATTATGCAAATGAAGAAGTATGAAAAAAGAATAAAAACAACTATAGAGGATTCATGCTCTTCAAGTTGAAACTGGTATATTAGTCACTGTCATCCAGAAATTAAATGAACTGATTCAGCAAAAACAGAAATTGCATTATAAATAATAATTATGCAAAAGTTAATAAATATATAGTGAAAGGGGAGATAATCAAAATTACATCTGGAGAAGTTGCATAAGAAAAAGTATAATGTTATTTTATTATAATATATAATGGAAACAGCATGAAGCAATAATGGTTGTGGACAACATCATTAAATTATATATATATAATTTATTGTTGTCCCTGAAATCAGCCATCACCATCCAAATTTATGTAAGCAAAACTTTATAATGACTGTATAAACAAGTTTGTCCATTAGTGTAGATTATATGTGTAACTATTTCAAATATGAAGTTTTGGTTAAGTCTGGTATAATAGTGTAGCAACTCAAATGTTTATTAAATTATAAGTCAAAATCTTTCATTATTAAATTATTTTATATATTTGATGAAATTGATGTACTTAAAAAGTCTATACTTAAGAAACATATAAGTAAATTTAACAATTTATTACTTTAAATGACTTAATATGAGCAGTACATGCTCCAGTATATATAATTTTGTTAACTATAAAATAAACTTCTGCATTTATAGTATTCTAATATAGTATACTCTACTTCATGATGTTTTTTTATTATTGTATTACAGTAGTTAATTGAGAAAAAATAATATATATGACCAGAAAATGTGTGTCATTATGGAATCACATAGCTTACCCCCACCACCCATTTTAAAAAATCAAACTGTTAAATAGACTTTTTAATAAAAAATGTTAAATAAACAGTAAAAAAATTACATTAAACATAAACTTTTTTTATTATATTTCTACATATATAGGTCATTATTACAAATATGTAAGTAAAATGTGCTTTTTAATAGATAAAAAATATATATTATATAAAAGATTATTTACTTAATTATAAGTAAAAATCATAACTATGCATACATAATAGATATTATATAATAGGGAATAAATTAAATAAAAATCTATTATTTTAAAGTGTTTTTATATATTATGTAGTACTATTGCAAAAGATAATTAAGAAAAAATATTATATGGCCAAAAAAATTTGTGCATTATGGAATCACATCTCTTACCCCCCACCTCACATTTCTTAAAACTTGAAACTTTAAAATAGACTTTTTTATAATGCAAATAGTAAAATAAACAGTATATATATATAGGTCATTATTACATATATGTAGGTTAAACTATAATTTAAAGAAGGTACTTATCATATATTTCTTAATAATATTATATAAAATATAATGGATAATTTACTTAAAAATAAGTAACAAATTATAACTAAGTGTACACATACATATTAATTAGAAGGGAATATTTAGATAAAAATAAATTCTTTTAATTATTATATGTAATATAATTTAAAAACATGTAATATTAATAATAATTATAATAAATATTATACATGTATTTAGCTATGAATTTGGTTACTAAGAATAATGTAAAACAATATGAAAATTAATTAACAAAAGTTTAAAAGTTATAAATGTAGATTTTTAGAGAAAATAAAATTGTGGTTTAATATTGAAAATTATTTTATATATATATATAGCTATTTATTATGTGTTAATTAAATATGATTTAGCTGCTTTAATACTGAACTTGTTGTTTTATATATAGTTATTTATGATGGGTTAATCATAAATGAATAATTAAATATATTAAAAATTCCTAATAAATTGTATAAAAATATAATTCAAAATAATTAACAAGTATAAATTAATGAGTAATAATTATTGATATAATACATTGGTATATTTGACATTTTTAGTGACAAACAGTTACACCTAAATATTTTCAAATGGACTAATTACCGGTGGCTAAACATTGATTTTACTAATACAACGCGATGTGCACCAAATAACATCGTGTACATAAAATGTACATTAGGTATGGTACTTTATGTATTGCTTACAGGTTATATCTTTATATATATATTTAAGTATTTTGCATCTAATAAAAAACTAATCAGTCTAGTTTTCATTTTAAAATATGCCAGTTGTAGCAGCATTCATTAAATAATGCATTTTAACAGAGATAATATTTTTGCATTTATTTTTTAGTTAAAATAGCATTTAAAATATTTTTAAATGCCAATTCATAGCACTTAGCAGCAATCAACAATTTTTTTATCATTTTCCACTTGATTGATATATTACTCAAACATGTCACATATATTATTTTAGTTGCAGAGTCGTACTTTTATTTTGAATATACTTTTCAGTATTATAGAAAGTATCTCAACCATAACTGTTTCATTACTATACTTATAGTATATATTGTAGTAGGTCATTATTTTCACTGTGTTATAAAAATATTACAACATTATTCAGCAGTTTAGAATTTTTTTGAATTTTTTTTGATATAGCTTACATTTATTTTTACAAAAATATTTGATATATACTTACAACAATGCCAGCATTTAATTAAGCTACTCTAAACGTTCATTTAATTTTGGATTTATAAATATTTACTAACAATTTTAATATTAACGTTAATTACAATCAATAATATATGATAAAAAAAATTATGAACAGAAACCTTTTTTTAAATCTACGATAAAAATTTATCTTATTTTATAACGGTTTACAACCACTAAATATGTTTTATACAGTTGAAAAATAAACTATTTTAAATAATGAATGCAAAATCAACATTTTGGAATTCAATGGAAGTAAACAAATTGTCATATTTATTTTTGATATTTTTAATTTAAAAAAATTAGCATATTTTAAACTATTACCAAGAGCTCAACTAATATTTCTCTCTCTCAATAAACTTTGCCCATGGCCCATCTAACTATTCTCTGATTCACTTATATGTGTGATCCCGTTGTTTCAATTCGTCATAATGAACTGTACAGCTGAATAACTGAACAATTAATAACAGTATCAATAATTTACTTTATAGTTTATATAAATATTGTCTAGACAACCAGACTACAGCTATGGAGTCCAGATAATTTTATTATTATTATTGACATAATTTTTTATAAATATATGTATTCATAATATTCAAAATGAATAGCTGTATATTTTAAACGAAATACATAAATTAGAGAGTAAACTTCAGTTTTACATTCTGTACAGGTAACAATTTTGTTTCCTATGAAAGAATGTCATAAAGGAAATCTTAAATTTGGTGGAAAATCCGGAGGAATAAATAACCAGTTTTCAAGGTCGGCTTTAAAACAAGTAGCGAAGATAAAAAACAATTTAGTTTAATAATGTAATAATTACTTAAATTCAGATATAATTATTTTATTTTGTAAATTTCAGAATTAATTAAAATGTACACATTTTTTGTCTATATTTTATCTAAATTGTAAAATCCCTTACATTTGTTTTTATTAATTAATTTGAATATTTTTGAGATCTATTTTATTCATTTTAGATACTTTTGCATTGACGACCTTGAAAAAATAGGTTAAATTTCCTTTGGATTTGTCCTCCGTATTTAAGTGACAATTAACCGTGATTATATCGTCAATAAAATATGTCAATAAAAATATTCTATTTAATATAGGATACATTAACGTACTTTTTCAAAAACATCATCTTATATAAAATCAACATTTTTTTCTTCTTTGAAGAATATTGTGTTTCAATTAAATATAAAATATGCTACGAAAATTTAATATTTTTATTATATTTTTTAATACATTAAAAATATTTCAATTAAATTAACACCATCATTTGTTTTATTTAAAAAAATTACCATATAATGTAAAATAACTGTTTTAAAAGTTTTTATATATGCTTATAATGCATTTATCTACTGATATTAATCTTTAAATTGCTGGAAACTTAACCAGGGCTAAATATTTTAGGATGATATAGCACGGGGTGCTAAGTTAGTCTGTGTTCTGTAATACGAGCATTTATAGCCCTGAGCATTTAATCTTAGCAAGGGTTCTGAATATAAACGTTAAACTGACATCTAATTACGAACGTAAGCATTACAGAAACGTTTAAATCTGGCATTAATGCTTTAACTGGAAGTGTTTTATTATTGAAATGAACATTTATTAAGGGGAGCCTCCAGCTTTTCGAAATGAATTAAGCTAACGTCTAAACCCCTAATAGAAAAGTAGCCCAAAACTTGCCTATGGGCCTTTACTTTAAAAAGATATATTTTAAGTTATTGGTGAATTTACTGGTGACCTTCCTCCACTCAAGCTCTTTAACTATATGAAATGATCGCGTTTATATATTTTCCCGAGTGGTAAAAGCACTTGCGAGTTGGAAGAGTCTAGGCCTACCCTCTGAATTTACTTGCAGTTGAAAGTTAACAAGTTGGTCAGCAACACACACTGCATTTCAATGACAAGAAAAAGCAATAAGATCGAATGTTTAAAAGTACCACAGTGCAAACATTTCGCAACTCATCCAAACAATTTTCAGGTTGATATATTATTTGACTCAAGTTCATAAAGCACAGTGCGGTGTAGGTGATATTTAACAGTGGTGTATGCAATGCGGAACAAAATAATGTACTTTATCAATAAATAAATTTAGCCGGGTATTCGCAGCTGGTTATTATACGTTATGAATATAATATTTATACTAAATAACCTTTGCGAAAATTTATATAAAAAAGTACAATGAAAGATGAGTGTTCCATTTATTACAAAAATGAAGAGTTCAATCCAGAAAATTTGCTTATATTTTTTTAATAAAATATATTTTATAGAAAACGTTCAAGAATGAATATTATTGTGTAAATTGTTTCCGTTTTAAATTAAAATCTTTTATCGATACCACCTAGTCAAATCTAAACAATATACTTAACAAAATATAAAACTAAACATATAATACAGCCGAGTATCAATAAATCATAACAAAACATTGTCAATGGAGTATAAGTTTGATTTATGAGAACAACACTTGTTACAATGAATAATAAAAAAATTATGTAAAATCGATACTTATATCCGAAAATTATTTTTAACATTTGAAGTAGAACTCCTCTTCTGTAGAAAAAGTATAAAATTAAGACGCTTTAGTTTACATATTTACATATATTTTACAGTTTAGTATAAACTATACTTTCCACATTACATAATTATATTGCCTTTTATTGTGAATCGTGCAGGTAAATAAATAGACAAATAGATAAATAGCTGAAATAACAAATAAATGAGATTTCCTTAATATGTGCATCTAATACATACAAAAACAACAGATCATATTCATGTGTATAGATTTGATTTTGAAATGTTTCAGTATAATGGAAGTTATAATTATGTAATAAAATGTTCCATTCTATAATGGAAACTAATGAAATATTTATCAAAGAATAAAATATTGATGACAAAAAAGCATGTCTTGAATGAATTTAACCAATACAAATATTTAATATACATATTTTAAAATGAGATCGTAAAAGTTATACTGTATGTGTTAGCATAATATTAATAACTTTCTTGAGTTTCGTGACTTTTACAATAAGTAATTATCTGTTAATTATACGGCAAAGTAAATAAAATAATATAATAAAACAAAAAATACGTACAAAAAAATACAATCATAATCAAAGCGACACACGAGTATAAACAAAATCAACGATCATTAAAGATATAGTTAAAATTATCTGACGGAATGACAATAGAAATTATATTGTAAATAATATGTGATTAGCAAACTGAAAACAAAATTGCAAAAGAAAAACCACAATAAAATTTAAAGTTTATTACAATTAATACAAAATATCCGAGCTTTCACCTCTCACCATGATTATTCCTTCTTTATGAAAGTTTGAATATTTTTTATTAATTATAATAAATTTGAAATTTTATTGTGGTTTTTCTTTTGCATTCCTCACAAGTGACCATTACTTGTCTTTATTTATCATAACAAAATTGATATTGTATTGATAAAAAAATACATCGATTGCTACATGTTTGTACAATACCTATACCATTTAGTTGATATATATACCTATGATATACCTATACCTATAGTCAATGCTATAGTTTAGTTGATCTTACAATTTGGCGCTAAAATTGTCAAAATCTTATAATATATGAAACTAAAAAAATGTGAATTACAAAATTTTACTATTTTAAAAATATTACACCAAAATCAAAATATAAGCGAATTGATGAAGTACAATAATCTTAAATAACCTTGCAAAGGAAAATGCCACAAAAAGACAATTATACTTAAAAAACACCATTCAAATAGTTAACGTTATAATAAAAATATAGTTCATATTATTAACATTATTTTTATATATTACTTATAACCTTTGCAATTTTTTATAAATTAGGTAATATTTTTTATTTTCTACAAAATATGTATTTAAGCATAATATAAAATCTACTTTTAATTAAATTTTGAAAAACGATTTATCTGAATCCTACTTTTTAATTCTACTAAATGTAATTTTAGTCTGCCTATAATATTCGAGCCAAAATAAATTCAATAAATGTGAAAATGAAAAAAATGTAACATAATTGATAAACCTTCTTGGTGTAAAATTATATAAACAATAGGAAACCAAAATCAATAGATTATTATCTGCTTACCTTTGTGTGATGCTTTGCAAATTACTTCGACAAAAATATTTAATTAATACTTGGTATATATTTAGTGTCAAAAATTAAACTATGATTAAAAAAATTAAAAACTATAACTTCATAAATTAAAACACCAATCGTCAGAAAACACTTCACATTGAAAGATCACAGTGGCACAAGGGTAGACGCGGACAAGTTCTGAATTGAGCTCATAATCAGTTGATCCCAGTAGTTGGACTGGCAGCCGCTCCGGCTGACGATCGATTTATGGAATCCTCCTGAAAACCGTCCTGCGTTTGTCGTCGCCTGGAAAGACCGACCAGCCTTGTCGAATGACTGGACACCAGCGAGCTCATGTAAGATCTTTCGTGACACAGCGCGTCATCAGCGTCCTCCTGCTCATCAGTCTCCTCTGGATCAACTACCACTCGCGACTGGTGGTAGATCTGCAGTAGATGCGGCTGCCGAAGGTAGCACATCGTCGCGTAGAAGACTACAATAGCGACAACGGCGGTGATCAGGGGGAGGATATTGATCCCGATGTTTGGCCGCTTAGAATGACAGCGAAACTTGGTGTCCCACACCTTTACAGTGTAGTTCATGCTGTCCACCAGATCTTGGCAAAGTTTCTTGGTCGTCTGCTTGATGAGCATCGCATTGAACTCTCTATATAGAAGGTAAGAAATAAATCGATCTCTTTGTATCTCTGTATTTGTTAGATTCCTCCAATTGTGATATCGTTTTATTATGAAAAAGTAACCTAATTTAGTAATTTGTATTTTTATAATGTTTTGTCCTGTATAATTAAATAATGTAAAAATGTCTGTATAATAAATCACCATTGTTTCATACTGACACATAATATAGTTTATTAACTGCCTAACTACCAGGGGGAAAAAAAGCATATGTAACTACCGTTAAAACGATTTACTCAACTGAAAAACGCCAAATTATTGGATCTCAAAAATAATACACATTGACTCATATATTTCTAAAAATTGAATTGCTATCTGGTTTATGCTGTGACTTTAGTCATGCACAATTTAATTCTCCGTGGGTATCGAGGAAGGGGTTTCCATTATTTTTTCAGATATTTGGACTATGGGTCTCATTTTTATGTTTCTTTCTAGACTATGGAAAAATAAATTGTGTAAAAATTAAATAATATATTCATAAAACAAATATCGAATTAGTCGTTCATTTGATTGAATATTATAATTTTGGACATTATAAATTTAGTAAATTTCCAATCTAATAGTATATTTTAACTATATAATAGTAAAACATTTTTTTTATTTTGCTTGACTTTTTTGGATATCTTCTAAAGATTGTTGTGAAATAGCTAGACAACTTTGATTTCAATCGTTTTCAATTCTAATCATGAACACTTTAACATGACATATCATTTTTTTTCTAGTTTCATGGCCGGACCAAAGGCATGGTCCGGACTTGAAATTATAAAGGTCAAAACTTAACAAACATATATTTTTAAACAGACATTCAATTTTACTAGTTGACAACTTAAATTTTTTTAATCTTAAACATTTATTAATATTTTTAAAGAAAGTCAAATGAGGATTTTCAATCAATTACGTCGTGAATTTTGAGTCAGATTAAGAAAAATTCTACCCATAAGATACACAGGTAAATTTGTTTCACTGAATTAAATTTTGCGTCCTTACGTCTTGTGATTTTAGAGAAATTATATCAGCACAAAATAATTTTTTATAATATAAAAGCTACAAATTTATTGGAATTACTGAAAATAGCTCGTGTAGTTATCCCGACATAACTCGCAGGCAGAATGATTGAATAAGTCAACCGGGGTCTCCAGATTATTGACCAGATAGTTAGGATCCATTTCAAACCGCCACGATTCAACAAACTGCTTCAAACAATCCAATAGCGAATGCTCTCGATCGATAAAGATTCGCGTTTCATTGGTGAACCGTTCACTCCCGTTGATCGCCATATAGCTGGGGAGTGGCAACGGAGGATGCGGTATGAAACAAGTGTCGCAGTAGCTGATATTCCAAATGTGCTCCAAGTGATGAAGCTGTCGAGCCATCACATGAATTCGGTCGGACTGTGTGAGCGCATGAAAGCAGCTATCCCCATCGGAGGTGGTGATATTCGACTTTGGCGTCGAGTTAAGGATCATTTTGAGACTTACTAAGTTGAGGTATTCGGAGAGACAACTAGTGCAGATGCGAAAGGGTTGCGCATTGTTGAGGAAACAGAGTGATAGATTGGCGACGGCTGCTGTCAGGGTGTGTTGATAGGAGACACACGTGGTGCGTATGATCTTATGTGGGACCGAGTTGGAACTGTTTGTGAGGCCACTCGGAGAGAACATCACGGTGGTTAGTGCACACAGGGTCAGGGAGCGAATAAAAGCAGCAGCGTGTGACATCTCTGAAATTATATTAAAAAAAAAAAAAAAACATTTTAAAATAAGTCAATTTTCAATTAACTAATATAGAAAGTATGAAAAACGTCATAGTGTTTAGCAGTGGACAAGTGTATGTCAAACGGCTTATAGCGTGTATGATCAAAAATGTCACAAACGTTCTTTAAAAGGAAGTGATAAAACATTTCATATACAGTATATACTCCAGCCAATCCAGACTTCCAAAGTTTACAGAAGAAAGTCCGAATTAGGCAACAGTACGTATAAGAGTATAAAAATAATGTAAAGTAAACATGTCGAAAACAATTATGTACTGTTGTGGTAGTCATGTTAGCTCACGTTGCTATGTAATACTCAGAGAATCTAGTAAATGAAAGCTAAAATCTTTGTTTTCATCGACTGAATAGGAACACGCTGTTATTTGTACAGCTTTCAATAACGCAATACACTATAAATAGATGTTGTCATATTATGCGTAATTTTCCTCTATTTTCCGTAATGAAACGAGGCTCCGAAGTCCAATTGTATCAAAAATGGCTACTAATGTAATAAATCTTGTTTTTACCTCCATTAATCATTGTTAAAATCCACATATACCTTGTTAAACCTACATTAATCTTGTTTTTTGTCCGATGAATATTTAAACCTACATTAATCTTGTTTTTTGTCCGATGAATATTTAATTTCTTTTTATTACAATAGTCCGGACAAGTGGAACCCTCTGCTCTCTTTAGATTTTTTTCTTTTCAGATGTAGTCCAGGCTACTAATGTGTCTTTAGATATAAAATTTTAATTATAAAAAGTATGATTTCTAACCAATCTACATAACATAATGGTGACATTTGTTGTACATAATAATTATACAATCATATATATTTAAAAACATATGAAAAACTGAGAAAACGTAAATAGGTATTACATATTTAGATAAACAGTGTAATCAACAGGTTAATCCATCTACAGACCGACTTAGAGGTTGTGCCCCTTATCAGTACATAGCTGCAATTTAACTTACATATGCTCCATATTTCCCCCGCTTGAATCACAATAAAATTAACATTTTTTATCTATTACAACTGGTATCAAAACGCAACGTGCACTGCATGTATATGTAGTTATTTATAATGTTGACGCATATTCCAAAAAAGTATATTCAGGTTTAAAATATATTGTGCGCGATTAACATAACGTTTATTAAAAAAATAACAAGACACGTTTCAGTTTTGGAACGTTCATAACTAACTAACTCCATGCCAGTTTCCAAAACAGAAAATGTCACATTCAGAGTGATTGAATGATAAAAAATAATTTTGTTTAATGTTGTTATCTAATGCTCACAGAACGCTTTTCATTGGTTATATTTATTGTTTAATCATAATTTTCTTTGTTTATGAACCACATGTCATCGATTACTTATGTATATAATATAGGACTATTTATATATGTCATATTTAATCATCAAACAAAAGCACATATCTTATTTATTATAAATCATGTTGAAAAAAGTAAAAGAAAAGAACAACAAAATAGTAATGTATTTCAGTAAAAAAATAAAGTACAACCAAAGTGTAACAATGGATGGCACAGACAGTACATTCAGTTCAGTGTAAACAAAAATACGAATGAGTTCAAGTTGAATTATTATCAAACAATTATTACACAATCAATGACTTACTGAATTCTGCAGTATCAACTAATTGCACCATGGACAAGTTATATATTTACAGCTTACTTCAGCAGTTAATATGCCCAACATCACAATCATCTTTCTTGAGGTTATGAGGTTCAATACGAATACATTGAATAATGATATGTCTTTCAAATTATTATGAAAAGAGTTTATAGATTAACATATTATATAACTTCAATTACCTAACTCAGTTAGAGTTATAGAAACGACTTTAACTAAGAAATAACCTATACAAATATTACTAGCACTCATGTTTAAATTGTCCGCTAAAAGATATACTGACCAACGAGAAAGTAAAATAAAGTTTTGTCCGTCTAAGTGGAACAATTATCAACAGGGATATAGCTGAAGTTGATTTCATACAGTCACAGAGTCTGGTTTTATTCTAAATTTTCATTTTTAAAGATTTTTTATAATACATGCGATGAATTTAATACAGATTTAAATGTTTGTTAACCGACATTTAAAATGAAAATATGTAATTCAAGTTAAACCCTGCTGGAAATTATTCTCGTCGGCCGACATTTCATTCCAGTTTCGGTCAGAGCAATATATTGCTATAAGTGAGTTAGTCTGCTGACATTGCCGACAACTCAGCCAAGAAGACACAACTAGCTCGCCGGCTGATCACCGGAACAAACCCCCCTCTCCTGAAAGTAGTTCACAGCCGCGGCCACCGCCCCACTGGCCACATTGTGCAGCGTATCGATCTCCTCCAACTCATTGGCCGCACTGCCCTGGACATTCTTCCACACATCCTGACGGTGGTGCGACAACTGTCGGAAGTGCTGGGTCAGACTCAGCCCGCTCAGGGCGTAGCAGGTGTGATAGGGGTCGGCGTTCTTGCCCGGCTTGTCGATCATGCCGCCGCCTGCGTGCTTCTGGCAGCAGATGAGCAGGTACTCCTGCAGGGCGGTTGTGTGGAAGAGCCAGTCGTCGCAAGCGGGCGGCACAGGAGGGGAGGTGGGGGTGGCGGTGACCCCCTGCTGGTCCTGGTCGGTCAGGACTTGGTGAATAAGGGGGAAGAGGCCGCCAACCCAGAATGAGTAGCAGCTGTCCACCAGTTTGTTTGTGCGGCCCTACGGGTGGGGAGGGGCAGGTATGGGAGGCACATACAGCGTTTGATGCGATGTGACGGAACCATATAGCAAATTTTAAATTTTATATAACAACTAATAAGTTCATTTTCTTTAAAATTCGTATTTATTATGTAGAAATATTATAAAATTATGAATTTTTTATTGAATTTAAAATGACTATATAATTTGACTAAAATAAATATCTCATTTGAATAAACCATAAAAATAGTATTATATGTTATTTAAAAATTATATAATATGGTAAAAATATATAATATCTTTGAGATATAGAGCTGTAAAAAGAATTGTTCACTTATAAAAGCTTTATAAAATAATCAATGCGTTATTTGTCAGTATCTCATATATCACGGTGTACTGCAGTATTAATAGTACAACATATAAATATTGGCACTTTGAAATTTTAACAAATACTATTTAAAATTTCACAAAATGTGAAAAAACTTTTGATTTAGCGGACATGTCATTAGCAGAAATTCAAATCACGATATTTAAAAATGTGAACCGCTCAGGAATTTCATGAGAAAGCCATATAACATCACAAATAATATGGCAATAACTGAAATAGACATCATATGAAATGATCTTACAATAATCAATTCAGATGACAAATTTGTAATTAAATCCTGTTTCCAAACTATGAACTAGCCATATAATGCTAACAGTGTTAGTTCAGATTAAGTTTGGTATTATGTTCCAATAAAAATGTGTCTATTCGATACACACTATACTAAAAAAATAAGACAAGGAATATTAAATGCACACAACTAAGGAGCAAAATTGTATCGTTATTGAATTCTACCAGATGAACACTTTAACGCACATACACAAGGGGTGAGTAATTCTAGTTCATTGAGATGAATGCCGTAATCATATATATTGTGAAGGAGATGAGTGAATAAATTAATATTTTCCAGTCACAGCAACATATAGCTAATAAGCACAACTAAGAGATATCACTGCTTTTTATATATTTATGAAAGTTGATTAAAAACTTATTTGTACAAACAACAAAATTTTTGCTTTATAAATTTATAGTGGCTATTGTATAGATAAAATGATTTCAATAACATTCAAAATAGTATGATTATAGGTTATTAGACAACATTAAAATTAAAAAGTGCAAAAATTTTAATAAGTCTACATTATAATTTTTTTAAATTTCCTTCAAGTGGTTTTGTTGTGGTTTTAATCTATGGAATTATAGATTACTCTAAACAAAATGTATAGATTTTTGTTAAAACTGATCTTATAAAATGAAACTTGAATAAGATGAAAGTTCAGTTAACATCATATTGTAGTCCATAACAAGAAAATTAACTATTTAAAACAATCAAATAATACAGTAAATGATTCTTAGAGATTCTGTAAATAACTCTTTGATATTGTTCCGAAAGTTTATTATTTTATGATAGTAGTATAATTTAAATTGAATTATACATATAAGGAAATCATTCTGATTATGCAATAATAGTTTTTGTTATTGCATAGTGCGTTATATTCTGCATAATTAAAGAAAGTATCAGTAACGATTCGATCAAGGTACGGTAAAAAAATAACAAGTGTAAAACATTGAAAACATTAGTTGTATAATAATAAATAGATCTATTTTTTGTAAAACGTAATAAATAGATAAATATTATGTCAATAAAAACTGAAAATTCAGTTTCACATCCACATTATCTAGGTTAATACGAAAAAAAGTATAATAATGTTTTCGAATTCCAAGACTCCTTATACTACGAACCAACCCTAAATTAATAAACTACATATTATTATAAAAAATATATATACTTAACGTTCATGCGGTTTTTGGATTTTAAAATTCCAGGACATTCAATGACTTTTTTGTGATAATTTCAGGACATTCAAGGACATTTTTGGTGGTAATTCCGTGACATTCAAGAACTTTTTGTTGATAATTCCAGGATATTCAAGTACTTTTTGCTGATACCCAGGACTTTTTGCTTATAATTCCGGGACATGCAATGACTTTTTTGGTGATAATTCCAGGACACTTTCAGGTTAACTCAATGACGTAAATTTTCATTAGTTTTAAATTATGTCAATTAAAGAGACAAACAACTAAAAGTTTTCTTATTTGGAACGAGACATTTATTGAATAATGAGATATTCATACAGTGAGATAAATTGATACTGAGATAATGAAACATTGAGATGAGATAATGAAATATTGAGATGAGATAATGAAATATTGAGACAATTAGACACTAAGTGAGAGGTCGAGATGAGATATTGAGATAATGAACTGCATTATAGGCTTCATCAAAGCTTCTTCTGAACAATATAGGTTTTGGTTTTGTTAACTAACTCAAAAGTTGTCTTGAAGAATGGGACAAGGCCATATGCAATTATCTTGTCTCTGCCGAGTGACATACCCTTTGCGATCTCACTATCAGCAAACATAACAGAACATGCTTTACGCAAATAAGAACAACTATTGCACGAATCATGTTGCATAACCAATCGGAGACACCAGAATATTTCGGCATAAGTTACATCCAATGCAAATTGTTGGTCAAATAGAAGTTGATTCGGAAGAATAGTGGATGGTTAAAAATTCCGATAACATTAAAAAAAATCCAGGACATGTACAAATATTCTAGGACATTCCAGGCGGTTTTTGGCTTCCAGGAAATTCCAGGACCACGGGAACCATGTTTAAGCAAATTTCAGGTATTTTTTTAAATTCTAAAGTTACCTAATAAACAATACACAACATATAGAAGCTAAAAACACACCTGAAAACCACCTTCAAGAGCCATTTGCCGCGATGACGCCCAGTGTAGCAGACGTTGGACGTCCACTACATGACTCTGCTTGAGGAGGACGAGAGCAGCAAAGGCGCAGAACGAGTATCCACCGTGCGCCTCTAAGCCTGGGTAGCCACCGAACCCCCCTTCATAGGTCTGTGGAACACGAAAAATGTGGGTTTCATTTATTTTTACGAAGTATCTAGGTAGTGAACTTATTTATCATATATTATATTAAAACATATTTTTGTCTCAAATTTTACACTGGTGTATGTTATTTAGTTTGTAGTTTTCCCTTAAATATATATAATTATATAATTTAATAATAATAATATATAAATATTTATTCATTACTGGGTTGTAAACAAAAAATAGATAATTTACAAATTACATAAATGACTGATTTTTATGGCAGAATTCTTAACATCAAATGAAGTTTACACACTATATTTCTTAAGTTAACATCTAAACGAATGTTTTCACTAGTAATCGATTTTGTTATGAAAAAATACATATTGTTTTGTACCACAAATATAATGAACAAAATTCACACAGAAGAATCGTCAAACCATCACGCACTACCTGTTATACCCTTTGACCATCTTATATCGTCTCTAATATTTGACAAATAAATACGGTCACAAAGTAACGGTGTAATATAATCAAAGCGTCACATACCAGATACACGAAGCAAAGACCCAAAGCTATAACATAACCAATCACTCTAAAACTTCACGGAACCACTCCGTCCCAGCCGCATCCCTCCTACCTGACAGAGGGCAATCCACTCGGCAGTGCCGGCAAACAAACGTTCCGTCTCCAGGTTGGTCATCGAAGCCACCGCGATGGCACAGTAGGCCCCCCGCACGTCCACCTCCCCGCCCACATGCATGCGGTAGGCACCGTCAGACCGACGCAGAGACATGAGCCAGGTGTAGAGGCCGGGACGATCGATGGCCTGGAGGGCCGCGTCCCCACCCAACAGACAGAGGCAGTTGATGGCGCCGTAGGTGGTCGCCAGGTGGGAGAGTTGGTAGGGGCCGCCACCAAAACCGCCGGTCTTAGGCTGTTGTGAAGAATTTTTTCATCAATATGAGTGAGGAATTATTTTAGAGACATTTATAGAAACACGATTTAGTTGTGATCCAAAAGATGCATACTGTTTATAAATAGATTACTAAACAAGCTGTATTTCCTGGGTTATTGTAAGCGATCTCAGAACCTGAACAACCTTCGAGTATAATATCACAAGCACTGATAATATAATGTATTTAGTAAACGATAAAACATATAGAGAAATAATTCAAAAGTTTTGAGAAAAATACAAGTATCACGAGGCAGTTGAGGATTTGTTGAGCTGCAGGTCAGACAGTAGTTTGATATCAATGTCGCTGGTATTTAGTGTGCATACAATATAATTATATATTATAACTTTAATTTGGATACAGATGTATTATTAAATGTCATGTAATGTAAACATAACTTGTCTACAGTTCCATTTATGTTAATAGTCATTACCTTAAGTTAAACAGCATTCTACTTATCATACTGCCCTTACATAAACAAGATTTCGAGAATATAAAGAGTGTTAGATTTACTAAAAATAGAAGAGTTACTAATAGATTTTATCACAATATTTAATTATAACAAACAATAATAAATACAATAGAACTCAACAATGTTATGTGAAAAGTTTATATAAGTATTAAAGTTGTCAACTCACTGATTTAGATTAAGTTTTTAAAGTCACTGATTCATATTGATATTAAAAACAATATTAAGTTCAAGAATGAAACGCGATTACACAGCAAATGTCTTAAATCATTCACAATATTATAAAAATATAATATTGATTTAAATTATTCCCATATAGCTGTTTTAATATTTCGATTCTAATCATGTGATTATAATGAAATTCTCGATAATAATTATACATATTCAATTTATTATAATGCATAATTTATATGCAAAAAGAAATGAAGCCTAAAACTAACAACTATGTTGACGTATGACAAAAGCTTAAAGAATTGCATTACCCCATAAACAATCATGTGATTCAGGTTACTAACCTGACAAGAACTCAGGAGCGCTATAAGTGACGATTTCGTCTCTTGTTTAATAGGACTATTGAGCAGATAAAGAGCGTGAGAGATCCAGTATGCCATCCAACACTGGCTGGCATCGAGACAGTCAAAGGACGCTGGCAAGTTTAGCAATCGATGATGAAGGTATGAGATATGAGTTTCTTTGAACAGCTGTAAAGCTGACGATTCTGACTGCACCAAACGTTCATCGAAGGCCTTTCGAACAATCCTTTCGGTCTCCTGTTGATCCAGAGCAGTGGACGTCTCTGGCTCGGAGGTTTTGGCACCCTGCCGAAGACTCATGAGAAACAGGTGGTCGCTCATTGTTCTGAGATAGGAGCTGAAAATAGTAAATAGGTGTTACTATGAATATACAATTTTAAATACCTACGCATTTTCATAGCTAATATTCCCCTGAAAAAAGTGACATTTCTTTTATAACAAATAATGCCAATTATTATACATAAACAAGTTTTAGTCATCAAATTTAGACACATCTAGCTAGAATACTGAAGCATTATATTATTGTTTACACCATTTCACTGTTTATTATTGAATGCAAAAACGTATTCAAAACCAATCATTTAACATTATATTTATTATATATTTGGAAAATAAAACACTACAATACAGTCATAACGATTGAAGAAAATATGAATCAGCCAAACATGTTATATATCATAAATTTATTTATGTTACCCATTTGCTTTTTATTTTGTTAGGGACTCATTGCAATGGTTTAACACATTTTGACATATTTCAAAATTATTTTTTCTCGTAGTATGTAAAATTTATGATTTTAAACATATTTCACAAAAATAGAACTTTTTATAAAAAATAAATTACTATTTAAATACACAATACACTTATTCAGGGTTCATACATTTTATTTCAAACAAAATTCACACCTTTTTAAAAACAATTAAATACCTTAAATATTTAATTTTTTTAATTGTTTTTGCAAGTCTTACAATATGTGCAAAGGCATTGAGTTTTAGTAACCTCAAATCAGACACGAGGTTATAAGATCCTTTGTATTTGTATTGTTATGATATCCAAATTTTCTACTTTTGCTACACCTGTAATTGACAGTTTTTCTCTTTCAGCTGTTGAATTTCATACAAATCATAATTATAATTTTTTCTTTTCCTACATTTTATTCAGATATATGGTAATAGGGTATGATTGAAAATGCAAATGTTAGTGAAAATGTTGAAATTACATATACCTACGCCCAGTTTGATGTGATCAACAATCAATGGTTTAGCTGAGGGATTGAACTCAGAAATTAGTTAAGGTTAATTGTTCAGTGCTGGCTTGCTCATGGAAAAGTAGCAATAAGTTACCTTTCACAATTTCCAAATTACTTTAAAATTAGGGTTAGAGCAATCAGTCCACCCCTTGCTTTTATTGTACCATATCGTTCAGATGGTTCAGATCTAACCTCCTGTTGCAACTTAGTAGTGGTCCTTTTCCACCCATCTACTTTCCTGCAAAGTTTGTAGCATAGAAGTTATTTGATTCCTGGTCATTTTTTCTGAATCTGAAAAGATGGATCTGGTTTCAGGATTGAGAACCTATGACACAAGCAAAAAGGTAAGAGAGTTTTGTCTCATCTTTGTAATTAGCACTATTATAAATATTCTCATTACAAATCAAAGTCCTAAAATGTTGTTGGTTAGATAGTCTTTTTGCCAGTAGATTAAAAGCCCAGATTTAGTTCAATATTCAAAGTATTCATAGATCTTTTTTCAGACTATCAAATTTTTATATTCTGTTTTAATTTTTTATTATCTCTTTAACACTTTTTGTCAATAAAAATGATCAGACTAACTGTTTTCAATTTTTCAATACAGATATGTCAACAAAACTCAAAAATTAAATATTTAATTAGGGGAAAACAATTTTTGTTAGTTTAGTAACAGTCCATTAACAAAGTTACTTGTCATATCATGTGCATGGGCATAGACAGGTTTTTTAAAGGGGGATACCAAATCAAGAAACTGAGCCAAAAATCAAGCTACAAAGCACTATATTACATACTTTTATTTTTATAATGCTCATTTTTACATGCATAATTTAAACAGAGTTTTTACACAATATGTACCATAAAGTAGTTATATAGTTGCTTATTAATTGTTAATGCAACTTCATTAAGGCTTTATTAAACTTTGAAATGCTAATTGCCAGGGGGGTAAAGTTGCATAGATATCAACAACTTTGTCACTGTCAATTTTGGTATCATAGTGTATATGATGAGGTGCCTGGGAAGACAGCTGATGTTGACCCATGTTTGATGAATATGATGCGAACTCTAGGGTGACTCATTACCAAAAAATGCTTTTGAGTGCTACACCCTTGATGTGATATGACAAGTACACATATTCATATAGTTATATAGTTTAAGTAGTAAATATTTTATAAAAATAATTTTTAATACACACTACTCATAAAGTCACAGAAAAACAGAACTAGTTCATATAAGCAACATATTAACATTTTTATCAGTTGTACGCAAGGGGGAGGGTTCCAGGAGTTCTGGAATATTTGAATATATATTATTTATACAACATTGTTCAAAAAGTATATATTTCAAATATGATATATTATTTTTATTTATAAACATTAAATTTAATTAATACTTTTACAATAATAAAATTTCTAGTTAAATTTAAGTACTAATTGAATCTGTAGTTGAATTATCAGTTGTATTATTTTATTGCATTATATTTAAATTTATATTTCTATTTCAATGTAAGTTTGAATCTGCAGTCACATCTGCAATGGAATCTGCAGGTAAATAATAAGTTAAATATATTGGTAAATTGTCAGTTGTACAATATTATTTGTTTGAATTTGGATATGAATTTCCAGTTAAATCTGTGGTAAAAGTTGTTTACATGAAAGGTTATAGTCTATAACATTCATTGAATATAACAAATATGTAAAAAAAATTATATTGGCTTCAGAATCAGCATTGGGTTTTATTTTAGGTACCTGGCATCAGCATCGGTTTTTGTGTAATAGGCATCAGGTTGTATTTCAGGTGCTTGGCATAGGCATCAGTTTTTTTGGAATCGGAATCAGGTTTTATTAAAGTAATTGGCATAGGCATAAGTTTTCATGGAATCAGCATCAGTTTTTACTTATAGCCCATGTTTATTATAATTATAACATTGATTTAAATATGGTTAAATTTATTAGAATTATATTTTGTTTTATCACAATAAAACAAATTTATGTTATAATAAATTCTACTGTAAGTATAAAATTAATGATATAATTAATATTATAACAAATTCAAGAAATATATATATATATAATATAGTCATATTATGTTGGCGACCAGTTAATGACCTAACAAAGTTTGGGACTGTGCAGACCAGTTAGGGACCTCAAAATGTTCTAAACATCGAGAGGTCCCTAACTGGCCAATCTAGTTGGTGACCAGTTAGAAACCTTTCAAAGTTCAAGACTTCACTTACTAGTAATTATTTGGTTATGTTAGGCTTTTGGCATATTTCATAAAATAAATCATTTGCCACATTCCGAAAGTAACCACATTTAAATAACATGATTTAAAGCAGACATTGTTTAATTACATTTAAACTGTATGTTTTAAAACAACATCAACTACACAAATATATACTAAAAAGTCCCAACTGATTGGCCCAGTTAGGGACTTATTCAAATTTTGCAAATACTGGTTCTCAACTAGTTGACTAATGTCCCAAACTTCGACATGTCCTTAACTGGTCTATCTAGTTGGCGACCAGTAATGACCTTTCAAAGTTTGGGACTTCACTGTTATGGAAAGTAACCCCATTTAAATATAGAAGGGTTCGTAACTGGGTCTCATAAAATTTCCGGAAATATTGTGAGGGGGTGCTGGGGTCTGGGGGCGAAGCCACCAGCGGGGTTCAGGGGCGGAGCCCCTGGTGGGGGGTTAGGGGGGCCAAGTCCCCCGAAATTTTTTTGAATGTTTGAAATGGTTTGAATGACCGGGAAGGCTATAAAAGTAGTAGTATGGAAGGTGTGAAGTTGGCAACACAGGGTCTAAATGTTTTAAATCTAATTAATAAAACTGAAATAAATCATTGTAATTATTCTCAAACAATTTTCTATATTTATTTATAAAATTCAAAATGCAGAATGTATAAAAATTGGACTACATACATTGATCAATATGGATTAAAATTACATTAATATAGATAATAGAAAACAAATCTCAACATGAAAACATAATAAAATATATTACATCAGTATATATATGTATTTTATCAATCTGATCTGGTTTAAAATTAGTATTGTTTTTAATAAAATGTAAGTTATATGGAAAAACTATACCGATATATATATATTACAGAGTTATCAATTAAAAAGCATATTGTTTCTAATCATTTCAAATGCACTGTACATACAACTGTTTAGTAAAATGTAAGTTATATGGAAAAACTATACGGATATATATGTATACTACAGAATTATTAATTGATTTTTTTAATCAAATACTACTAAAAATATTACTGTTGCAAAAAAATAGTTGCAAATGGAAAATTCTTGTTATTGTAATTCGTACATCGTGGATTAGCAATAAAATAGACACATAATTAATGATATATAGATATACAGAATTGTATAAACAACTGTCTCAACAACAGTTCGAAGAATGGTCTCAACCAACGGTATTCGCCAACTCGGATCAAGGATTCGGAAGGAGGTACCACCGAAAAACTCTCGGGTTTTTGTCAACAGGGTTTGAAAATCCAGCCTTCAACCCCTGGAAGATCCTTATCAGTGCTGGAGATATAGAGACTAACCCAAGTCCTATATATTGTTACAAATGTTCGACCACAATCAGACATGGAGCTGCTCACTTTGTTTGCCCATGTGGTAACATCAGCCACAAACACGAACAATGCAGTGTTAGAAAAAGAGCGGACATCAACAGCAACTGGAATTGCAACAAATGCAAAATCATTGATGGTTATCAACAAACTCAACCTCTTCAACATCTATTTGGGAAACTCATCTAGAAGAAACAGAAACAACACAAGACACCACTAAGATCTG
Source organism: Coelogynopora nodosa (assembly GCA_034780555.1). Classification (NCBI taxonomy): domain Eukaryota; kingdom Metazoa; phylum Platyhelminthes; order Proseriata; family Coelogynoporidae; genus Coelogynopora; species Coelogynopora nodosa. The sequence continues at coordinate 25,726 of JAUZND010008853.1, forward strand.
GTCTACTATTAAATCATTAAGCGGTACTCCGTCAACTAATGCAGTAAATGAACCTTTAGTGCAAGATGGGAAGGAGTATTTTTCTAACAACAACAAAGCCAACTTATTCATCAGACACTATGCCAATGCTAGTAGTCTTCAATTCACTAAGAAGGAAAGAGACCTCAACAGAGAAGAAAAAAAGAAAATCAACAAACAGCACGAAGAAACAGATTGCTGCATCAACTTCACAATATCTGAACTAGATAAAGCTATAGCACAAATAAAAACAAAAGGTGCTGCTGGCCCTGATGGCATCTCACCACGCTTCATCCAAAACCTTGGAGATAAGGCCAGAAATCTTCTTCTTTATTGCTTCAACAAATCCTGGAATTCCAGCAAATGCCTTCAATCTTGGAAAACAGCCAACATAATTCCCCTACTCAAGACCAGAAAACCAGCCAGCAAACTTGACTCCTACAGGCCTGTCAGTTTGACCTCCTGTCTTGCCAAGACCATACAACGTATGATGGCAAACCGTATTTACTTTCTCGCAGAAGACAGAAACTGGGTAAATGACGATCAATCTGGCTTTAGAATTAGAAGATCAACAGAAGACCAAGCTCTGAAAATTTTCTTAATCCATCAGTGATGGTTTCCAATCTCAACCATCGAAAAAAAGCATTCTAGCCTTGCTCGACTATAGCAAAGCGTTTGATATGGTATGGCGCTACAAGGTGCTGTCCTCTCACCTTTTCGTTTCATCCTCTTCATCGTTCCAGTCAGACTCGTCCTTCCTAGAGGACTCACTATCTCCATGTTTGCTGACGACATCTGTATGCTCGTAGTCCACGTCAAGAAAGAAGTAGCAGAAAAAGAAATTGAAGAAGGTATGCAAAGTGTGGCCAAATGGAGCAAAGCAGTCAAACTATCACTTAATCCATCAAAATCAGAAGTTGATTTCTTCTCAAACAATACACATGAAGCCAATTGGAAACCAAAAATTAAAATCGACGATCAAATAATCTCAGTCAACCCCAATCCAGTTCTCCTTGGAGTCACGTATGATAGAACTCTTTCTTTCAACGCACATCTAGGAAAAGTCACCACCAAAGCCAAAAAATGCATCAAAGCTCTTTCAGCAGTTGCAAACAAAGTCTGGGGGTGGAAGCCTCAACTTCTCAGAACTTTATACCTTGTCAACACCAGAAGCAACATTGACTATTGCGGGGCGACTTGGCAACCGTGGTTATCCGAAACTAACAAAATCAATCTTGAACGCATACAAAATTCTGCTCTTAGGATCGTCAATGGACATCTAAATTCGACCCCGACTGATGCTCTTAGACTTGAAGCAAATTTACAATCCTACAAAAGTACCATCTCCAGAAATACCATCATTGCATATGAAAAATCTAGAAGACTCCCGATCAACAATCCAAGAAGAGATCTCTGAAAAAATAGTCCGACATAGAGTCAAAATAAGAAGTAGTTGGAGGAAAGATGCTATTGAAAGTTCATCTCAAATATTTGAAAACAACACAATACGCCAACCTATAACCCGAGTCTGGTGATCGCCTACGCTCGCCATCTGATGGCGTGAGGCTTCACCGGTTCAAACAAACAAACAAACGACATTATCAGTGAAATGTACTATAATATTATATGTATATGTTATTCGTTCTATGTTTGCTTATACAGTATTATTATATAATCTGTACAACGTATTTTACAAAAAGGAAGGCCGACTGCCTAATAAAATTTGGATGAATCAAATATTGTTTGCTTACTTGTTTTACAATAGAGGTTAATTTGTTTTCTTATATGTCGTTTCCGACTATATCGGGGGCGGGGATTCCGGATTTGGGGTTCTCCAGTCGATTTGGGAATTCCCTAAAGAGTTGGTATACACCTATTGCTGTATTTACTGTAATAATCATTGATTATCGGATCACGTGATCCCACCTCCTCCCACGTCGACATGCTCTTGTCCATTGAGCGTCTAGTATTTGTTCAGAAATTTCCGGTTGCTTCTTATTGGAAGGTGGGTGCATAAAATACTCTGCCAAGCGCTCCGGAGGTCATTCTCTTCTCTTGCTCGGTACAGACAACACCTCTCTTAAGACGTCCAAGCGAGATTGTCTCACGCCACATTTCTCTCTATAATACGAACGCATACATTATGGCGTTAAATGGTTGGAATCTACTCGTCGACCTTTGTTGTACCGACTTGGAAGGAGAGCGTGGCTTATCTGAGTTCGAATCTTATACCAGCAGTACCTCAGTGTTAAAATATCACATCATTTATCGTATGAAGCACTACTATAGAATCTACAAGTTGTGGAAGGATTCCTGGCCTCTATGCCAAATTGAAGCTCGCTGTCAAAGTGTACGGATTAATCAAGGACTCGACTATCACTCGACTTTTAATAAATATATTCGCAATGCGGTTACGCCTACGATTCGATACTTTCTTGCCGCGAGGAAACGCTTCGGTGACATTAATGAAGCATACTTGAATATGCTACAGATATTTAAACTATTGTCACTCGCCTACCTGCGAGTACATCATCCTGCAGAGGAGGAGGTGCATATCGAATTGCAAGAGCCTGACTTTGAGCCCATGCATCATCGCAACGTGAATCTGACTGAGATTATTTTCGAGTGTATTCAGGACAATCAGTCGAGTGATTATGACAATGTTTGTGTTACAATAGACTAGGTACTTAAACGACTGGAATTTTATGAAAAGATTTTCAATGTGTTTGACAATGAGTTTTGGCCTAGTTACATACTCGATGAATTGAAAGCGGAAAAATGTGATTTAATTGGAGAGGGGGTATTTAAAAATCTACTCTGCCTTGAACTCGACAAACTATCTGACTGTAATACTAACCTAGTCAAACTTTTTAGCTTTACGATTGAACTCTAATTGTATCTCTCTCTGTCTACATGTATAACCAGTATCGGAATCGAATTTGGTGGACTGCTATAGACTGCAGTTTTGTTGACATAAAGCCTCAAATTAACTTACTCTATATGTGTGAACTTTTATATGTATACTACCTACCCGCCTCTTCCTCTTATTACTTTATTTGTATATACATACTTTGTATACTACCCGCCTCCTATTCAGTACCTACATGCCTAACTACTTCTTGCATCTTTAGGCAATAAAAATACTTGTAAATATTCCCAATTTTTTTTTGTTTTTATTTATTATAATACATAGCAAATAGAAAACGATAGCATGTTATGGTAGCCAAGTCCATGATTAATCCGTACACTTTGACAGCAAGTTTCTATTTGACCTAGTGACCAGGAATCATGCCACACTTTGTAGACAGTGAAGTATTGATTCATGCGATGAATGACATGTTATTTCAGTAGTGTAATGTCACCATCAATTTGGCTGACTGATTGGGAGATAGACTCGGTGTGGTGCTTCCTCCGGGAGTATACATGAGCGTACTCGCAGTTCTTCTGGGGTTGTCTGATGTAGATCGAGTAAAAGGTAGGAATATGAGCGTCGATTGATAGCATCCTTAAAGGCTCCAGTAAGGAAAACTTTTTCCCCCGGATACATTTGTCGTCCAAGACACCTTATCTGGTTCATATTATGTGGTGATTTAAATAAAACAATATACTGACTGTTGAGCGATCGTAAACGATTTTCACATCTACCGCTATACAAATTTTGAGTTAACATCATAATAGTACATGATAGATGATGAACAAGACTTGTGAATAAATTGCTAACCATCTTCGAATTTTCTGCTTCATTCATCAAGTCATCAAGAATAATGAGATAATTGTAAGGTTGAACCATATTGAATGACTAAGGCAGACCGTTATAGATGTTCAATTCTTCTAATTTAAAAGGTGGGCTATAATTAGAGCCAGTATACCAGTGAATTTTTTTCGGTGGAATGTCGAATATCACATTTCTAAGGTTAATATATTTCTCAACAAATGTAGTTTTTACAGATTGACTGCTTGACACTACACACACTCGAACCTGTACACTACACATACTCGATGTACACTGCACACATTCGATGTACACTACACACACACACTCAACCTGTACACCACACACACTCGATGTACACTACACACACTCGATGTACACTACACACACTCGATGTACACTACACACACACACTACACACTACACACATTCGATGTACACTACACCCATACACTGAAACATGTACACTACACCCACACACTGAAACATGTACACTACACACACTCGATGTACACTACACACACTCGATGTACACTACACACACTCGATGTACACTACACACAC
>JAUZND010008864.1:0-30015 GCA_034780555.1 Coelogynopora nodosa
CATTTCGCTTCCTTATTATTATCCGGAATAGCTTGAAGCCAATCAGAAAAACCTTGTGTCACGCAACCATGACATATCAAAATAAGTAGTACTATTTGCCATCTGATTTTTATATATATAATCCAAAAAATACAACAATTTAGTTTTTAACAATATATTAGTTAGTTATGATCGTGATTAATATTATATAAGGTCAAAATAATAAACGGTAAATAAATTAATCAAAACATATAATGTACTTGTTTGTAAGCAAATAAGTACTCCTTAATGACACGTCAGGATGCCAGGGGCACCTAATTCCCTGCAACCATAGTAGTTGTGCTTAGCACCTACCTAATGACATGACGTAGCCTATAAACCGGCGCTTGAATTTTTTACAAAATTAAAGCCAAGAATGCAGCTAATAGAGATATCATTTTTATTTACTAAACTTATAAAAAAAAATCCGTGATAGCTGACTGAATTCCGAGATTTTCCCGTAATTTTTCAAGAGATTTTTTTTTAGTGACTTTTCCGTGATTTTTCAAGAACTGGACACCCTGAAAAAGCAATATTATGTTGTGGTTTGATGATAACACCCACAAATGGTGATGGTCTGAAATTTATTCATGATTGTTGTTTTTTTGTTTAAACATTTTGATATTATTATAAAATTTTGTTACTTATTTGATTGTAGTTTTTGATAATTTCTGGTCATTTTTATTTGCTTGATTTGTTTTGTGGCGGTCTTGAGGAAAAGAATATAATATGATCCAGGGTGTCCACGTTTTCTCAACAAAAAATCGAAAATATTAGAGTATTTTCCGAGTATACTAATGAAATAATTTGAGCATAATATGTAGCATCTTTTTAATTATCTAGCTATATGATAAGAATACATAATTACCAAGAATATCAAAATTAAATGAACCATATTTTGGGATATATATTTAGTTTTTTGGTGGATACATATCTAATTTGATGCACTGATTGCAAATTCGTTGATGGCCACTCTCTTGGTATCGTTTTTCTGTATAAGCGATTGATGGCGTCATCACATGTTTGACGTCACAAAAACCAAAAACATTATTACAGCAGATTTATTAAAATTTTCAACGGTTTTCTATATAATTTGAGTTGCTGAATTTAAATCTGCCGGAGTCCACTCACTAACTAGTTAGCATTTTTGATTATTCGTGATGAAGACGTTATCATCTACCCCTATTAGTAATTATTAATGAAAAAAGATGTGTGTTGTTAAAAAGACTCTTATAGAATATCATTTAAGCTGTAATAAAAATCAAATCAATAACATATTTTTCTGTAAGTACACCATGAGATATCAATAAAAATAACAGATATTTAAAACAATGAACAAAAAGTGAGCAACAAATTGTCTTTCAATATTAACCTATTGAACATTATTGGGATTCATACATTTCTCTTTACATTTATAGAATAATTTTTGTACAGAAACAGTGTGCTGCATTTCAAGTTTTACATGAACAGTTCATTAGATTCATTACTTCAATAAGAGCAGACAGTTGGTTGACCAGATAATATTGTTGTACCAGTTTACATTGTAAAAAATGTCTCATCCAAAATCAAAAGGTTCAATGGGTGGTTGAGATGTAAATTCTACAGAGTTCCATAACATTACAATGATTATTCCGCAGATAGAAAGTATTCGAAACGCTTTATCAACGTGCTTTGATATTTTTGACATTAATCATCAGCCTGATGGGATCGTTAGCATTTATTCTGGTCAAATTATTCACGACAATTCTGGTAATGTTCATTTTGCTTATGAAACGAATGCGAAGCATAAAAAGAATTTAAAATTTCGCCTCCAACGAATTTGCAATCAGCGCATCAAATTACATAGAAAATCGTTGAAAATGTTGATATATATTCCGTAATAGTGTTTTATATTATTCTATTAATTATAAAATTGATGACGGCATCATTGCAGATACAGAAAACGCTAACTATAGAGAGTGGCCTCCAATGGATTTAAGATCAGTACATTAATTAATAGCAATCCATCAAAAAACTATATATAATATAGTTTATGCGCTGATTTAAAAACCTTGTTTTGGGACATAATTATTATTATTCTATTAGTTATAAAATTATTTAAAATTAATAAAATTTATATTATATTATTATATCCCAAAACAATGTTCACCCTCTTACCGCTCAGACTAGGCCTATAGTGATAGATGATAAGGATACGTGTAGTCATTAAGCAAGTCAAGCAAATCTTTTTGTGAGATTTAACAAACATTACTACGTACTCATCAGGCTTATTCATACTATTCATTCAAATAATACTCAGTATAAAAAATTCAATATAATATACAAAAAAATGAGTATAGAGGTATTAAATCGAGTATATTTGAATATGGACATCACATTCAAGTATATTCGAGTATAGGTGCGAATTTCGAGAATACGTGGACACCCTGGTGTCCATATATTATTGTTATAAAAATTGAAAATTATACAATTTCAGGGGATACCCTGATTCCGGCATTTAGTAGTTCCCGAACACGTGTGACACACATACCTCCTGCATGCGGCAGAAGCAGACCATCCTCCGATGGGACTGCACGAGACCCGCAGCAGTGGAGGGGATGCCGGGCGATGAGACCAGTGCATCGGCTATCCTGCGGACCTGGGTGGTGTGATCGGGTGCAGGCTCAAACTCTCGGTCCTGCACCCGCTGGTAGACACGGCTCAGAAGGCCGGGGTCGAAGTCGCGTCCACCGTCCATACCTGTGAGGGAGGGAGAGGGAGGTGGCGCTTATAATATTACGGCAGTTGTATTTTACCCTTAGTTAAAAACGTCACAATATTTGAAATTGTGGAGGGTTATTATACAAAATACAAAATTTACAAATTTATGATGAAGTATAAATTTACAAATTTATTATGTATAAATTTACATATTTATGATGTATAAATTTACATATTTATGATGTATAAATTTATATATTTATGATGTATATTTAATGTACAAATTTATGATGTATATTTAATGTACAAATTTATGATGTATATTTAATGTACAAATTTATGACATATAAATTTACAAATTTATGATATAAAAATTTTAATAACACTAAGTTTAGAAGAAATTTGAAAAAACATTTCCCGTTTAAAATTGTGTACAATATATTAAAATTTTACACAGAAATATTCCACATAAGTATATTACTATGAAAAATGTACGATCTGTAATTTCAAATATGTAAATTTTATTGACGCTATTTCATAATTTTAAATTTTCCGTTTTCATCTAACATAACACGTCAGAATAATTTACAATTACATTGCTTCATTAAATACGATGCTTCTATTTCTAATAATTACATTTAGAATTGTATTTTTGAAAGCGCGTTCAAATGATTTCAAATTTTTTCACACCTCATGAATACGGCCAATAAATTAAATACAAAGAATAGAGAAATGAGTTAATAATTTTTTAAATATATTATATTCAATAATTATCAATTTTTTTGCTCCAGATGTTTGTTTTTTAGCTGATATTTTATAATTGAAAATAACTTAACCCACTTTTAAAAGTGTTTTTTTCTAAAAATATCTAAATACCTTTGATTATTGTACTCAAAAAGTGGAAAAACGAGACGTCGATAACATTAAATTAAGTAATTTTCATTAAATATAGATCCTTGCAGCTAATGATGCAATATTATATCTGAACAAGTTTAGTTAGTGGTGAACAGATTACGTAACCAAATAAATAACGATTACATTTAAAAAACGATATATAATGCAAAATGGATTAAAGCCTAACTCTCTCACGTGAACATTTACTACACAAATTATTTTATTATTACTGTAGTAAATTGGTTTCAACTTCATAATATTTAATTCGCTATGAACTTAGTCATATTATAAATTATATACTACGATATTACGTAACAAAAGTGAGCCGCATTAAACTGCTTATCTGGAGTAATGATCATGCGGAATGTAACGAGTATACTATTTGACCTCTATTGCTGCCCGGTCAAACAAAGAACGCAGAGTAGATCCGCTACTCAAATTGCCTCAATACGGATAACAAAAAGTGACTACAACTATAGTAAACTATACGCACTAGTAACATAGTACAAAGAGCAAGTCAATGGAATATTCAGATGTAGAATATAGAAAATCTGATGTTGAAATTGTCACAAAATTTTATCAGAATCACTGCTTTATTAATTTACAAATCGCAAAAAAGAGAATTTAACGGAATAATATTAATATTATTAAATACGACGAAATATCGTGATAACATTTAAGTTATATTGGCTCATTTAAAAAAAAAAGTTTCAGTAAAAGCAGTACTAGACATAACATTTTAGGCGAATTAACATTAAATAATAAATAGTACCCTAAATCGTTAATACTATTATAATAAATAGAGTAATTATGTAACATATGATAATTATATAGACGATATAACAACAAATAATAATAATCAATACTACATAGCAAAACCTTTCAAAAAAATAAATAACGTACTCTAAAATCGTTCTATGAATCAACTGAGTTTATTAACACCCTAGTGAGAAACATTGGGCTATAGAGGCTGAAATACGTCTTCCTTCCGTTTAATATATAATATATGGAAGTGAACTTTCTGAATAAAATATTGATTAATTAAACCTAGACGAGAAAACTATCTTTTCACACCAACAAATTGCTTTTAATCAATAATTCATATCAATGCGCTTTCATCTGAGCTGTAAACAGCGACCGCCAACATGCTGCTAACAGGGCATAGCTGATGTTAAATGTATCGATATTTTTCAGGTATTTAACAAACAGCAGTTCCTTTGCTGATTTCTTGTGCATTATTAATTCATTTTCCACAAACTTCCAGGCCAATAGAAAAAAATTAATTCATCATTCTTTAACTATGTTAAATATGTCATGTTACATGTCATGTATGCAACCACTAAAAGCGCAAACGATGGTAACAAGATGGTATTTTTCGCTAAACTAGAAAAACAACAGTTTGAGCAACTAGCTACATAGTTTTGTTCAAAAACAGATTTCCCAACACTGTAAGATCCTATCGAATTTGTCACTCAAGTTGGTGTCCTATTTCATCGGCGGTGTGTACGGGAGTCCGTACGTAGGCTCCCACTAATGGATTGAGCGATCTCGTTTCCGGATCTATAACCACCGCCCCTCTTGACATCAACAATCATCAGCTTGAAAGCACTATTAAATATGCTGGCGCCCCTAACGACAAAACACAGAAAGTCATGGTGTCCTGAGCGGGAAACTCTAACTAATGCATTCTGGAAGCGGTTGATATCGAGCAGCATAATAATATATATGGCGCCATGTGATAATGCATAATCATTTAAAGTGAATCAATTCACTCAATTGGGCTTTATTAATTATTTATTGGACAAAACGGAAAATATTAATTTTTATAACAAATTAACAATAAATATTGTATTTGTCAGGTTATTATTAGCTATGAAAAAGAAAAAAAGCATAATAAAAAGTATAATTTCAAAATAATAATATGAAAGGTAATAAAAATAAGTTAAAAACATAAGTCAATTATAAAAAAACCACTTGAATACAATACGTATTTATTATTCCATGTCGTGATTATATAAAGATGTGATAATCTCTCCAACTGGTTTTTGCGAGATCAAGCCATAGCAACCTTCTTCCCCAGAATAAAATCATTTGTAGTGAAAATAAGCAGCTCCCAACTAATAATTATGATAAACGATGAAACGCACATTATCTGTTCCAAGGGTACCATTATGAAGTAAACAACTTAAAAGCAAATTAATTGACAGGCCGAAAAATACAAATTGGTATATTTTCTACCTGTTTCAGATTAAAACTCAATAATAACCCATATTTCTTTTTTATTTATTTGGATGCAAATAGAATCTAAATCTCCAAACATTAATGAACATATTCATAATCGTAATGTTATAGCATATGAAAATAATGCATTAATTTATCTAAGTAATTGTATAAATATAGATAAAAAATAATGTAATTTTAATAACATGCCAAATTTACGAAAATTAAATTGATTGAAACTGTCAATTTTTTTATTAAATACGATTTTACTTTAAAATATCAACGAATATACCTAATATCATAGTGAACCTGATCAACCCGATCAGTTAAAAAGTATTACTTTAAAAAATATTATCAAATTTTATTAGTATAATACTATATAAAATTAAGATATATCGACAATTCACTTACTTTGTTCGATATTTTGATAGTATCGCTCAAATATTTTAAAATGAAAAAAACGAAAACTATAAGGAATACAATTTTAATTTAACTTTTGCATAATAACATGTGTTATCAGCCAACTTGACATAACTATACTATGAAAATGACCTAAGGTATAAACTAAAATACGACTACCACTCCTTCCCCGCACATACCTCTGAGATTCCTAAGGAACTCCTCGAGCCTCATCTTCTTCTCCTTCTTGACGTTGGCATTGTGCAGGTCGGTATTGAGCATCACCACAGCGTAAGCCAGCACGTAGAGGGTGTCCACTATGCGGGCCCTGTCAGCTGCACTGCCCAGCTGCACCGCCCGGTCCCCCTGGCTGGTCTGGCATTGGAGGTAGTGGCTGGCGAACACCTCCAGGATGTGCCCGATCTTCTGCGACTCGCCCTGGAGAGATGTGGCAGTAGAATAGTCACTGTTGTGAAGTAAATAACTATCTGATATACATATGGTTAACCGAAAACGTAGGAAATCAGGCAATTTGAAATAAGATTCCAAGCACCAAGCAGATTCCATTAGTAAATATTGGAAGATGATGTGAGCGCTCAAACGTTTTTTATTAGCGTATATTAGACATTGGACAAAAAGCATATAGGATCAACATGTCTACATGTAAATAAACTCGAAACAGTTCGGAGACACATGTCCACATGATAAGTAAACTAGCATTTTAACCACATTACTATAATTGTGAAAAAGTGTATATTACAATAAGAATAATTTCTCGTTATATATTATTTATATAATCACTGCACAGCAGAAAATGTTATAAAAATATATTATTTCTTGGAAACTTACTACATATTGCTTAAACAACTAGCTCCCTCTATAGATAACATGTTTAGTAATAATAATAATAAAATTATTTTACATACTAATCTGAAAATGTCGATTTGAATTTTCCTGTTCATAAAAATGTTTTTAAATGCAAGACAGTAGCTGAATACGCAATAATTAAAACTATATTGTATAAATGATGGAAGCAGAAAACAATGAAGGATCAGTTTTTTCTCTAAATATATATAATAAAGTTTTAAAATGATTCTACATTCGACTAACTACAACGCCTAATTACAGCGATAAAAAGTCACGCAGAAATAATTGAGGCTAAATAAATGTCAGAACGTCGGATAAATCTTTATAATAGAGCTATTATTACATATTGAATAATATTTTTATCAATAATTTTAATATAAAAGTTAGATCAATACAAAGGTGAACTCAATAATGGACATCTTAATTAAATCTAGATTGCATTGAATGGTCTATCTATCTATTTTCTTTTTTGATTAGAATTTTAAATAATTATCAAAATCTAATAAAACGGACATTAGTCTAAAACGTTTCGAAAGAAAAGAGAAAGAAAATATATTATTAGGCACAACAGCAACGACCGTGTCATCCGACTACAAAGCAGCTAAAATTGCAATAATTATTACATTGACTGCTGTGGATTGAACACGACGTGTCTCCATCTTACAATTACATCGATCGTCTTAGACCTACTGACAGACAAAGGCCAGAAAGAGCAACTCGACCTGTAATTGAACAAATATCATTATAACTGGGGTTGTAGAGGCGGGATAGTGGCGGCGGTATATTCATTCAGACAGCCGCCTTCTCAGTGAAGAACAGCTGGTGAAGTTTCAGGTCTCTACTCACTTCGAGACAAATTCAGGACACACTGTTGGGATTGGGGAGCTTTAACCTGATCCGATTTTGGAATTCCATATTATTATACTATATAGTTGCCGCTTTATACGAGATATTGGGAAACTAGCCATCGCATTAAGGGTAAAATTAGGTGAGAGGGAAAGATTACTGCCTTCTGCATTCAAGAAAATTTATGTCAGGTTTTTTTGTAAATAAAGTTTCATTATTTTGTACCGCGCTTTTCATCTAGATATGAAAATAATAAACAACAAATTTGAGTGATCAGAATGTCGCGTACGCATTGGAAGGGAATTATTATTGTAAAATAGAAACCTTCCTGTGTAGTAACAGTGAACTGCTTTATTAAACAAGATTGCGAGATCGTTTTAATCATGAAAATGTTTTAGTGCAAACCGACATCACACAGTCATTAATTATTATACAATATTACAATGCAGACACTATTGTATCAATAAATAAAAATCAGATATTGACAACGACTTAAATAGTAAAGGAAGCACGCAATAAATTTTAAATAATCCATCAACTAAATCATAAATCTTGTAAGTCGGAGGTAGATCTCCCTTTATTTCGTAAAAATATTGATTTCTACGAAGAACATAAGTGACCTTTTAAATAATATATATCCCCTTTTAAATATACAATAAAATATTGTTATTGGAAACAAATTTCTATTAACGTGAAATATATCAATCAGTCTATTATAAAATTTAATAATATTAGTCTGTATATTATAGAAAGGTTGTATATTATTTTGAAGCAGGTCATTAATAACAATAAAGTATCTTGTTTTATCAATTAGTAGCTTTTATAGGATTGACAATCAAAATATACTGTCATATTTTTTTTCATTGTTTTCAGACTTAATGGTATGATATATAGAATATGATATTGACAAAAATTCTGTACATCAATTAATTGATCAACGTCGGCACTTTTCATATCCAATAGACATCTGCAAATGGTAACAAAGTATTATGTATTAATACTGACAGGGACACAGTTTGTTATACGAAATGTAGAACAATAAATCTTCACCATCCTGACAAATGTATATTCAATCAGAGCATTTCAAAAAAACAAAAACGACATAACTGCATATGAAACAGGAATAATGATAAAACTAAGATATTAACCAAAAGCTAAAACCATACAGAAAGTTTTGTTTACTAGCATGTTATGTTTAATGTGTCTAGAAAATAAAGTGTTTATTCGAGTGTAGATTGACACTGCTGCACATACGAGATATAATTTAAAAAAATAAAAATAAAAATGAACGAAGGCAAAAAAGACAAATAAGTGATTCGAGGTTTAATGGTTTCCATGACGATCAATCGTGTCGTTTATCTTTCTTTATTAATGTAAATACAGTTATTTAATTTAACTAAAATAGATCTACATAATAATATTGAATTTAATTATATAACTGGATTAAAGTTAGCGTGTTTAAAAAAGCAGCTACACTTAAAAAAGAATCGTAATAAAAATTCGGTCAAAATGTCGGGTCTACCACTGCTTAATAATAATAGTACATCAAAATAAGTTATACACGTACCACCAGAAAGAAGAACACAACGCATTGAATAGCATCATCATTATTGACAGTTGCAAATCAGTTGCATTTAGAAAGTTGAAAAACCGTACCGAGAAAAAGTTTAATTCTATAATAAAAAATAGATTTGATAGATGTATTAAGCCTAAATTTTTTTACAACAACTCACAAAAACTGAACTAATAAAATAAGCCCAACGTTAAGGATCATACTGCAGCCATCAATCATAGCGCTAATAAACGATGGACTTCAATGAACAATTACCATGGCATACTTTTAAATGATTAAAAAACATTTTGTTAACCTTACCATAAATCAATATAGTCAAGTTTGCTAATCCTTCACAAATGTAGTATGGTAGTTTGACCTTGAAGTTGGCTAATTTGATTAAGATAGGGAGAAAGATAGAGGGGAATCAGGGGAGCTTGTGGGTAGATATACTGCAGGGAAGAACCAACCTCATGAACATCAACTATTACAGGAGCTGAAGGCTCACTTCAATATAAAGTTTGACAGATAAAATTAGTCGATATCAACTTACAGGCAGTCGAAAATAGGAGAAAAATTTCCGCATCGCTTCATCAATCTCGAGCCCGGTAAGATCAATGTCTTTCGCGAAGAAACTGTAATAAGATAAAAACAGATATTACTTTACTAGTATCTATTATTATAGTATTTATTTGTATCATCGTTAAGTAGGCATCTGTAATTCTGAGATTATTTCGATTTTTTAAATTATTATGAAATGGAAAGAGAAAAGATTAACAACAAATAATTATAATGTTTCATAATTAAAACAACAAGTAATTATAATTTTTCATTAAAACTAATAAACACGAAAATCAAAGCAAACAAAAAATGATTATGGGTACATTACTCTATACATTACATGAAATGAAACTATACTATATAGTATTAACATAATATTGTGTAAAAATAGTCATGACATGCTATACAGTCAGTTGCTGAAGTATCAAAGCAAATACGTTTATAGTTGTAGTTTAGGTACAAGATATGAAAATCTTTTAAAAATCAATCACTTGCGAACAATAGGCATTTTGATAGTTTTATAATATACGTGCATTTATCCCAATCCGTCATACTTTGCACCTGTAAAACCTCAAAGAGCATAATAATCACCCTGTAATTGCCAGAAAAGTCGCAGCAAAATATATTAAAAAGAAAACTTAAAAAAAAGCTTTATAGTATTTCTAACAAGCTTGTGTTCTATAATAATATGAGGCAGAAAAGGGTAGAAAATGTGGGTTGCCTAAAAGAATTATATATTTTCCCCGGAATAATACAGCCACTGAATTGAATTCGTTAGAACTCTCCCCTTACAGCATTCCCCGGGGAGTGAAACATACTGCGATGAGGCATAAGAGAGCTGAGGCTGTCTTAGAAAATAAATTAAATGCAATAAAAACTGAACATTCAAAATATATCGGCAAATATATTCACACAAGAAAAGTTAGGCCATAATATAAATATGAAAATAATTAAAGACATATGATATAACTGTTATTCAATTGAAAAACTAAATATCAAACAAAACACGAATTTCGATTTTTATCAGATTGTATTGTATAGCTGTATAGTATATTGTAACTGTAATACAACCACCAGTTATTTCATTCCAAAGTTAAATCATGGTGAAGGGATAGAAGAGACCTGTAGGTCAACTCATCGTCCAGCCTGATCCCAGGCCATCATGTGTAAAGAGGCTCCATTTCCCACCGAACAAACAACATGATGCGGTGAACATCAAAGCGGAACTTCTTTGTACAATAATTATGTACACCCTACTCTCTCTCTAGCATATGATGCCTTCAATAGGAAGAAAAGTTAGAGTAGTGTGAAGCGGTTAAACTTTGTTGGAAATCTCAGAGGGGTTGAATCATTTAGTTCTTTAAAGTTGTCTAAAATCAGTCAGCATTCGTTTACAGAAAGAATTTTTTAATTTAATTTTGTTTATGGATGGATATAATAATAATATAAGAACAACTGCAACCAGTCATATGTGTCATCGTACGACGAACTCTTTACTCAATCTTATATTAGGATTAATGCAATATTATAACTACCAAGATAATACAGACTATTATCAAATAGAAAATACAAATCTCGTTAAGCTATATAGACTAGCTGTTACACAATATTATTATTGACATGCCCCAACATGAGCGAATCACAATAATTGGTACCACAATAACGTGTAACAAAGCCCCGAGGCTAAAGATAACAAACCGATATAACCATTAAGTACCTACATAATTATTAAATCTTAATGTGTGCTTATTGATCAAAATTATGTGAAATATGGTACAAATAATCTGCTATATAATAACCTAAGCGATTAAAATTCACCATCAATTCAAGTTTTATAAATGTAATAATAACTATATGGAAAGCCATGGTGTACATGTCGACTTCTATAGTGTTGGATTAAAATCCTATTAAAATACCAGTCATTATGGGAATCATTCATATTACAGTAATCTATTTTAAAAATATTAATAACATACTTTTTCAAAATTGATCAAGATAACCAAATTTATAAAATAACCATATATTGAAGTGCTACGCAATATTATCAATGTAAAACATGTTAAAACGATTGAAAGAGGTAGACAGTGTTTACAATAAAGATTTAGCTCAAGAAAAAATATAATATTATGTAAGAAAAATGCGCAGTTCAACATATTTCTTATATTATTAACACTCCACTCATGTGAAGACGATTAATAACTAAAAGTTCTTTCACTCTAGCTAAATCAAAGCAAAATCTGTCATAAATGAAAGTATAAAAGCAATCTTATTGCCACACAAAAATTCGACGGATTCCTTGTGTAATTAATCAATTACATTTAATGGATCATGGTTGATAAAAACAGAATTCCTCAATTTGCCCTCCTTTGAATTGGAAGAACTTTTACACCAAGGCGAAGAGGTAACTTGATTAGTAATATCATACGATAGAGTGGAGGAAGCAACACCAAAAAATAGGCAAATAAGAAGCCCACTGATGCGGAAGATAAATTCTCAACTTTTTCTTTCCACCCATTAGTTCGCGCTCAGACATTACAAACTATAAGAAAAGCAGGAGCAAAATTACAATGGAGAAAGAAAGTTGTTCTCTATTCTCCAACAGGAGAGTCAGTTTCAGTTGAAATCAAACACATATAGTATATATATATTTAATTGACGAGGTGTGAATTCCTCGGATAATATTGATTATGATCCGCTTGAAAACACCGAAGAGTGGATGGATTTGTGACCAAAATCTGATGAAGGAATCCACACGAGAACCTAGTGATTGATTACTACACCGTCAGATATAGAATACATATACACAACATATGGTTGAATACAACTGATTTGCGAGCACAAAACAATTACTGCCTTAATTACGTGAAAACAAGCAGGATTATATAAAAGTACACACAAAACGCATGTTTTGTTTCTTACTGCAAGACTTGCTGGTTGAAGGAGCTCTGTGTATCGCCAAGATATTCTCCAATCATCTGGCGACTAAGGCCCTTTCTTGACATGAGGAACTTGGCCATCGTTTCCGGACAGTTCTCCACAAAACTGTAGCGCATCATGAACTGTAGTCCCTTGTCGGGTTTCCTAAACAGGGGAGAAACGAGTAGTCATAGTTTAGCATTTATTCACGACATTAAATATAAATGTAAATATAATAAATAAATTATGTTAAGTTTGACTTTAAATTGATACTAATAATGACATATACAAATCATACGAAAGTAAATAATCGAGACAACATTTTTTTGAATATATTTCTCAGAACCCTGTAACTAACTTTTATTGAACTGAGTAAAATGCCTTCTACAATAAATCAACACCGTTCCATTATCTAGCAAATAAGCAATCGATTATAAAAAAAATAAAAATGAAATATGAAAAAATTGCCAACTGAGGATTGTTTGCATTTAATTTGCAGTTCGTTGTTGAGATCTATATTGACTAAGTGATACGATATCATAACGAGCTGGTAGACAGTGAGGCAAAAGCCCGAGTATCTTGCTGTAAGTGTGCTACTGTTGTTGTTATCTGGGAGGTAAACGTGGCCAGAACTGAAATGGTTCTGCTGCACAGAAAGTCTGCACAGGAATTGTGGAATCTCTTCTCTTTCTAGCAGGAAAGTGTTAGCAAACAACATGAAATATTTCAGTATGTATGAATAAACAAGTGCGAAATAATTCTATATGACATTAAAAAAGAGAAGTTAAAGTAAACGTGACCTGAAAAATTAGATCAATTTCGCAAACAACAGACCAATTTGGCATTAAATTGTAATTAAACTGCCAGCGAAAAAGCAACTATTTGTGTAATTCTTAGAACATGTCAAACTTTAAAAAAGTGGATTACATTATGGCTCAAATTAGTATACTTTTAAATACAAGTTTATTATATTATCGTAATGCTCTTTCGTCAATAACTGCGCAATATAAAACCTATACTAATTTCAAACCGACAAGAATTAATGTCTCGTTTTTACAATACAATAAATTAATCTATAAGATGTGCTATAGAATTTGGTCTTTGTACTTTTTCAGATTTTAGATTGCGGTTTTTCTGTATTTTTTCAGATTGAATGTATAAGCATTTTAATATAGAAGAATATGTGTGGAAGGAAATCAGTGCGGTAGTATATAATAACGCTAGTATATATTATACTGTATACAATGTCATGATACTTTTTCAGGACTTTTTAAAGGCATTTTAGAATAGAACTTATTATAGAATTTTACACACTGAGAAATAATGTAACCAATATATAATAAAACAGGCTTCATTGCATTATGAAGGACATGTAAGCCACAAGAGCCAACATTTAATAGTTTGTGAGAGGTACCAGTTTCAATTTCTTTCCCAAATAGTTCAAGAAGCTTCCAATTTTGAGAAGTCCATGACGGGGTAAATGCTCTTAAGTTTTTAAGTTTATACCGGATTAAAATACCTTGGAAGGTCCTAGGTAAGTGAGGTCACAAAACTAATAAATATTCGTTATCCCTATTCCAATACCGGTCATGCATATCCACATAATCCACTGTAGTAGACCATTCAAAGATTCATCAAATAGTAAAAAGTAGCTGGTAATAGATAGCATAGGGGTGCAATACATAAGACTATACAGTTTTCCTAATTTTTTTACTATTAAATAAGCTGTGAGACTCAACAATATTGATACAATGAAGAACCTCTACACATAGCACAATTTTTATCCTTTTTAAAAGTGCACAAAATTTTAAAATTGAAGCCTTTTTCAAACTAAACACCTTATTAACATTTCAAGACTAAGTATGAGCCATGATGTATATTGTCTATGTCGGCATTACACCAGACTGGCATATCCGGTTTAATACCAAGCTGCCTCAATTCAATATAAACAAACAATATTAATACAATTCGTGAATTGTAATAATATGTATATTATTACATTCATAATTTTATAATTAGTTTTAATTAATTCAATTATTATACCTTTGTAATCTATGACAAGTAATTGCAATATACGTTCAATAAAAAAACAATATAATATATCGATTTATCAAACACTGTGTTGAAATAATATATTACGAGCATTATATTGTGCTCAAGAAACATATTAGCACGATTCAAACGAAACTAAATAATTATCTATAATCATTCTAAATTACAAAAAAAAATGATAACTAGATTTAGAAACAGAAAGAAAAAAACAGACAATAAACAAACTAAACCAAACAATATCAAACATAACGTCAAATTTGAAATTTGAAAACATAACACGATTTCTTGACATCTACCCGTTCAAGAGAGAGTAGGCTAAGTAGGAACAGCCAACTCACTTATTAAAGAGATTGAGACCGATTCGATAGATCCTCTTCCTGCGCATATCAGTGGTCACCCGGTGTCTGTGCAGAGTGGCTGAACTCGACTGGCATCCCTTACAACCACCGGCATTACTGTCGCCATGACTACTATAACTAACAGAGGCGGGCTTTCGACTAACAGCAGGCTGCGGCAGCTGTTGTGAAGATAGGGTTGGGGCTACACAGCGTGCCCCAGGGGGTGGCAGCAAGGAGGGTAGGGTCTGCTGATGACGTGGCAGGTTGTGATAGGATAGCGGTAGTTGATTAGACAGTTGACGTAACGGCGCTGCAGCGGGAGGGGGATCGTCCTTTCGCTTCCAGATGGGCGAGGGGGCGGTAAGTTTATGATTGCTAGTGGTGACGAGGAGTCTGCTGGGACACCGGGGATGGTGGGGCTTGTTGGTAGTCTGTTGATGTTGTTGTTGTGAAGGACAGCTGGTCTGACTGCTGGCGGTAGAGGAGCTGGTAATAGAGGACTGACTGTCGGAGGGTTTGAGGCCAGCTGTGTCGCAGGAACTTGTGGAGCTGGTACTGCACGAGCTGTACCGGCGAGATTAGAGTTAGATACGGATATTGTTAGCCAATTATTTATCCTAAATTAATAAGGAGCTGGTTATGTGTATATTATTACGTTATTAATTAAAAATAAATTAAAAATAAGGTGAAAAGCTGTAGACGCATTTTTTCAAAAATATTTATTCAGTATGTAGGGAATATGCAAAGGCTCAAATAAATGTAGGCCCCTAACAACCGTAGCAAATTTATCAGCATTATGGTAAAATTGCTTCCTGTACGTACTGGATGAAAGAATAGTTTCCAAAAAATGTTGTGTACTTTCAAAATGAAACAGTTTGTTTACCTTTATTTAATATTGATATACTTTATTACGCTCACCGTGGGAGATATTTAGAATCTACGAGTTGGAGTGAAGTAGAGACGAATGTATGTAAATATTCATTGATAATTCAAAATGTTTTTTTATACAATTCGGTATATTTAATCAAGAATTGATATTTTAGGAAATCAGCAAAATATATATATACATTTTATTTATTTCAACAATATCGTAATTTTTTCTCAATTTACAAACACAACATAATATGTGATTTTGATAATAATAAATTCATAAATATATAATTATAACATTCGCCGAATTATATTATTCGCCTTCGGTAAAATTTATCCTGATAACTGCCCTAAATTTAGATGCCGGCTTCTCTGTCAATAGCCAAAAGCGGGATGTTTACTAAACTCCACTTGATAATCATATATCTATTAATCTTTCTAGACACATATTTCCCTGTAATATATTTCAATAGTTCTTATTATGCTTTGTTAAGATTTTAATCATTTTTCTCATAATCTCCTATATGTTAATTATTAATTTATACCATGCGTGGGAAATGATTTACTAGTTTAAAAAAATAATTGTAGTACTATTTCACATAATAATTATGATATATAATAGTTTCTCCTAATGACCTAAAATTTGTAATATATATATTTATTTTAGATGGATATTGCTACACATTAATAAACAAAACATCGATTCATATACAGAATAAATACAGACGTCCTCTTTTCCTCTTATTAAAGATAAATATCTCTGCAATATCACCTGCAGACGCTGGTTCTGAGTGCGGACACCACCGTGACTGGACCCTGGGAAGAGCACGGGCTGTCCGCATCGACCCCGCTGTCCCTGGAGGTGGTCATAAGACCACCGGAGCTTCGGACTTGTGTCTGCTGCTGCTGGTTAGCGTGAGGTGGCACCGGAGGCGGCTGTAGACTAGACACCAACTCACTACTGGAGGTTGTCGAGGAGGAACTGACCCCGCTGTCACGGCAACTGCTGCCTGCCGCCTCCCAGGAATGTTGCTGGTGGTTGTGCTGGTCATTGGTGGTATTGGTGCGACGCGGGGGAGGCCGCGGTGGGTTGGTGGGGATGGAGGTGAGACTAGGCAGCAAGGACATGGCGGGCACGGAGATGGTGGTGGACTGGGGGCTGGAGCCTTCGGACTGAGAGGAGGGAGGCGTGGAGTGATATACGTTTTAGAAATAATTATTTTATATCATTGTTCACTAATTTACTATTTATTTTAATAAATTATTAATTTCATCTGTTGACCTGCTAAAGTGAATAAAAAAAAAACATTAAAATAAAGTATTTATGTTCATAATAGTAATTAGTCGAAACAAAATATCATTATGTAGCAATATCAGATTACAAAGTGTGGTAATTAAATAGCCATTATAAAATATAATGAAAAATTTAAGAATGCATTATTTATGCGTAATGACAACAATGAAGTTACTCTTTGAACAACGGAGATGATAGAATGTAATAACTAAATGTGTTCAATGGACCGATTATAAATTAGAAAATATTGTAGATGAAATAATAAAAATGATATAATGTAATTAAAAACTTCAATCATATTATTCAAAATTTCATTTCAGACAAAAAGTGATATGTAATACATAAACATTAATATAAAACAATCTTAACATACTATAAGTAGAATTAATTCTGAAAAAAATTAAAAAAAAAAAGTGTCAACACATTTGTGTTAACACTTTAAACCAGATATTTTCAGGACGTATAGACCGTTGCCTTCATACAGAAGCCTAACAGGAAACAAAAAAGACAACCAATCCAAATATATTACGATAAGGAACAACAAATTCGCGGATAATATCTCTATTGACAATAACAAGATAAGACAATGAAGGCAAATTTCTGTCACCCACTCTAACTAAATTACCTCTAAATTATTACTAAATTACCTCGTGGCGATAAGTAAAACATTTTTTTGTGAAATAAAAATATATAAAAATAAAATGAACAACGTTATTTATGTAGGCTACGCTTAGAAAGAAAATGCAGCAATTTAATTGAGAAAAAATATTCTACATAATAAAGAGCCATATAAAAAATTCGTATGCAAATCATAATAGTTTAAACTATAATATTATATAAATATTGTAGTAAAATATAAATCTGTATAGGTCACGTTTTTAAAATAGATAGCACATACAAATTAACAATGTTGTTAGGTTGGAGGGGTTCAGCAAATTAATATACAATATAAACATACTATAATTACGTTAACATGTTATCCGTATGTTTTATGACATCTATATGATTGATATGTTATTGCCATCCATAATCATACGTTATAAACTAAATATATCAGGGATGGGTCGACCACTACCTCATTTTGACACAGTTCCTTGTGTCATGTCACTTATGACATTTTACGTCCCCCTCGAAGCATTTTAAAACCCTTTACACATTATTGATATGGTCAGGCTAAGATAAACAAAATGAAGCTATCCTGAAACATGAAATTAACCAACGTTTCAAACTAATAAGTTCCTGCACTAAATATTAAGGGTTACCCGGGGTACCATAGTACTCTAAATTGTCACGCCTTAGTTAATAGTAAATGACCTTTTTATATGAACAAAACTCGTATCATTCATATAGAAAAAATATCTAAAACAATATTACTTAAACACGTTACATGTTTACATGTTTCATGAAAATTGTTTTCCCATAAATTTGTGGCAAATGCAAGTGTCAGAGTAAAAATATATGAATAACAAAAAACAGGGACACATTGCATGAAATCTAATAACTGCTCGTGTAAGTTGATAACAAATCGCAGTGAAATTGAGAGCAAGACCCACCTCGGACGATGCATGACTGTAGATCAACTCGAGCGCGGTCTCACACTGGACACTGGAAGGGTCACCCAGCGGCAGCCATTTAGGGGTTGGTGTGGAACTTGTGGAGGAGGAGTGACGTGTCTCTTGACCCGCCTCGGCTGCTGTGGACGACACAAGAGAGATAGAATGCGGTTTGACATGTCAAAACAGCAATATTAAATATTATATTAACCTGTTTTTCACTTTGAATGAAATTTCCTATATTATGTATAATTGCATCAAAGAAAATTTGAGCACGAACATAATATCAATATATTATTAAAGCAATATCTTTCATTGATATTTAATTATTTTTGGGAAAATAATTTAAATTCGATTTAAATAAACAAAAATACCATCATCTTTCTCGGTGTTTTACAGGTATTTTGTAGGCTTCTTTAAATTATTTCCTAGACAGACATACAAAATATATATCATTATTGATAGCAACATCAACAAAATCATAAACAACTAAATATTTATAGAGGCATAGTTACTCTAACCGTGCTCTGTAGGGTTTCATAATATATTATATAAAATTGTTTTGAAAGATCTGCCTATATTTTTAAATATTTAATAAATTGTTCAATGTTTCCACGTTTTTGATATTCTATTTTCCATTTCCATTTTAAAGCTCGTACTTTATGTTAATAATGAACTATTCAATCTCCAGTAACAAACCTGGACAAGATCCAGCATCAGTGCCAACCATGGCAGAGCTATCAATACTCTCCCAGTCACCGTACGCCCGCTCCAACACCGCATCGTCCTCCTGCCTCTGTTCCTCCCCTGCCTTCGAGGAGGAAGGTGGGGGGTGGGGGTGAGGTCCCCCCTTGGCCAGGTCCAGCATAGAACTTGCGGCAGAAGAGGCCGATAGCAGTGTGAGCCGGCTTGACTGGAGTAGACAGGTTTGCGTGCATGCTTTGAGACGCTTGAAGTTGCGGCGCATTGAGTGGTCCCGGTAGGCAGCCTGGATGATGCGGGTGGCCCGCTGGGCGCGCTCGGTGCCGCCGTACTTGCGCTCGATCAGCTTGATCTGAAGGTCTTCTAGGTCCTGTGCGAAATGGAGAGGTTTATTTCAATTAACAGGATATTTAAATAGAAAATATCCCTCGGAAGGTATGCTACCTGAAAAACATGTCTTACAATATTTCACTTAGATAGTTATTTACGGTAATAAAGTTTAGTTATAAATGTAAATAAACTTTGTACTTTTAGGCTTCTCAGATAATTACTTGTATATAATTATATATTTATAACGAATATTTGTAGATATATTGCATATTCTTTAGCTGCTAAAAAATGTGGGAGTTTAATCTGTGTTTATTCTTATTGCATTTCTATGAAGAAAAAAACTATGGGATATTATGTGCGAATAATTTTCGTATGCAAATCGTATTATCTCAGTCTATGGAGGACATACATAGTTAGCATGCGTATCCATTAGCCGTAGCCGAGTAGATTTTACTATATATTTCCAGACATAGATTGAGACAATCAATATTTATACGAAAATGTCTCAATAATTTGAAAAGATCAGCAATGGCTACTTTTAAAATATGTAATAATTTGTTTTTAATTCTTTCTTTCCAGAATTGGTCAAACATTGGCCATTAATAATTTTATAAGCTAATTAATTCAAAACATACAAAAGTTCTGAATTAGTTAATTGCACTATAAGATTACGTAAATATTTATTTATAATGATTCATTCGGCAAATGTATAACAATGGCCATTTTATTGAATATTTATTAAAAAAATTATCTAACAATTATAAATATAAGAAAATTAATATTTAATCATTAATACACAATAATTATTTACTTAAGGATAAATGATTAAATAGTAACCTTTTATCAAAAGTCTCTGGTAGAAAAAAAACAGCTTTAAAATATAATAATATATAGCACATTTTTATCAAAAGGTTATCGTGAGAAATTATTTTTAAAATTAATTTGAAGGTTTTCAAGGTTATACATATTGTTAGTCAGGTGGCTTAGCGCCATATTTGATGATTACCATTACTGGGCGGATAAAAGCACCATATTTCACACAAGGTTCCCTCAGGGCCTAACTATAAATATTAGCCTAGGAGCCCTCCAGAATTTTTTTAAAATCATGTATTGTAAAACATCAAAATTTAAAATGGCCGACTCCTATGAAAAATAGCACTTTTCTCAAGTCATATGAGTCGTAACAAGACCAGATTTTGTAAATATATATTAATTTTGATATGTTATTTTGTTCATGTTAGGTCCATATGCATCATGTAATTGTGTATTTTGTTCATTCATTTCTAAAAATGACCGCCCGGTGATCATGAACATAGCCGCCGTAAATTACACTTTAAAAAATACCGCTTTAAAAGTGAAAATAAATTTTAAAATATTATCGGCGGGATAAAATCAGAGAGATAAAAATTGGTATTGCTTTCATTCCGTTTAATTAATTAATTAATTAATTAATTAATAAAGGGACGTTTTAATATTATTATGGAAAATTAGATTTTTATAACTAAATAAATATTGATTGTGCATATTATTATTGATTATGCTTATTATTAATTAATATTTAATTTTTATATATAGACGCCTCGTTTTAAATTAATTAATTAATTAAACGGGATGAAAGCAATACAAATTTTTATCCCTCTAATTTTATCCCGCCGATAATATTGTTTAATTTATTTTCGCTTTTAAAGCGGTATTTTTTAAAGTATAATTTACGGCAGCTTTTTTTATGATTGCCGGGCAGTCATTTTTAGAAATTAATGAACACAATACACAATTACATGATGCATATGGACCTAACATGAACAAAATCACATACCAAAGATATATCTTCATATGGTCTTCTTACGACTCATATGACTTGAGAAAAGTGCTATTTTTTATAGGAGTCGGCCATTTTGAATTTTGATGTTTTACAAGATTTTAAAAAAATCTGGAGGGCTAATATTTACAGTTAGGCCCTGAGGGAACCTTGTGTGAAATATGGTGCTTTTATCCGCCCAGTAATGGTAATCTTCAAATATGGCGCTATAAGCCACCTGACTAATTTTAGGAGATTGTATTTCGTCAGTTCTTTCTTTATGGATTGTTAATATCATAAAGTGGTTGAGACCATAGAGCTATAATTATTATAAAAATTATAAGATTTAATAACTTCTATATCTTTGGTTGAGACGACTTTGTTTAATTAAATTTCTGAGATAAATTTTGAGACGTCCCAAATTGCTGAAAAATCTCTCACTCGTTGCATTTGTAACTAGTTTGATGACCTTTGACAATACATTTATCTGTGTACGGCTAAATGAACGAATTTGATCCAGCACATCAAGCAGTATTAGCTTTTGCTGTTCAATTGATCTTATGTCGAAATCGCTGTGCGGTATCTGAAGTAGAACCAGAGGAAGTGGAGCATCGAGATTACTCACAAATAAGTCAGTCACGGCCGTCAGACTTTGTTCGATTTCCATGATTCCCTTAGCAGCCATGACAAGAAGATCATTGTATTTACAGTAAATAGAGTAATCGCTTTTTGCAAACCTATCCTTAATACAGGACTTCATTTAATCGATGTCCTCGAAATATGTACGCCAAATAAAATATGTTGATGTTATAGGGAATGATAGTGCCCCTTTGCCAACTTCAAACGTGCTGAAGCCTTTCACTGCCGGGGTAAACAAGGTTGATCGACATCGTTCTTTGAGACTTCGCTAATCATCTTCTTTCAGAAAAGATCGAATTGTTCTTCAATACGCTTGGTTTTAATGGTCATCACTCTCGGTCTCGCAATTTCTTGACCTTCAGCTGGTTAAATGGTGCTGATTTACAGTGTTTTGCTAATGTTGTCACAACTGTAGAATAAAATTTTAGAAAGATGTAGTCGAAAAAATAACCTAAATTTGTGCATTTCGGACTACAACCCTAATAATCGTGATATCATTTCAGTATCTTTAATTGTTTCCAGACTCCATTTTCAGAGTTCAAGCAATAAATTGTAATTCAGAATGACAGCATTGATTATTGAAGCACGAATAGTATATCTGGTGGTACACAGAAGTCGTAATTTTGTTGAAATGTCGTCAAATTCGGAACTATCAATGATATTAGCTGGCTTACTTTATCGTTTTGGTGACAGCTTTATCAGTTTCGTAATTTCGAATGCTGAGTCCATTTTATCTTTCATTGTTTTACAGTTTTTTACACTGTCAGCACATGCAAGATTTAGCGCATGTCCATAACAGTGTGTTAATAGGCACCGAGGTTCTGCTTCTTTTATTTGTGCAACTACTCACGATTTACTTCCAGTCATAGAACTCGCTCCATCATAACGTTGTCCTTGATTGATTGGTGATTGATAAATCCAGGCGCAGTAGAATATCGCGTATGGTATTTGTTAAGGTTTTGGAATCAGTAGCTGGTATTTCATGAAGTTCAATGCATTTTTCATGGTAATACAGATTGGTATCTAACCATCTTATGCAAAATACCAACTGCTCTAATTTAGTTGTATCAGAAGTTTCATCGGTCATTATCGAGTAAAAAGAGGATGATTTTATATCTTTGACAACTTCTTAGAGAATTTCTTGTGACATAAGCTGCAACATTTCATTGTGAATGTCGTACACATTAAGCTGGAAAATAATGCAGTTTAATAAAAGTGGTGACAAAACTGAGAACATAAAGAAGGATATAAAGAGTTGGTATTATTTTTTCCGACAAGAGCAAAATTATTGGCGCCCCCATGCCCTCCTGGCAGCGCCGGCCATAATAATAACTAAATAATTAATCATTGCAAAGTAACGACTTTGTTTGTGTTGAAAATATTATCTACGATTTTACTTAAACATGCTATTTTATATATATTTCATAATAGCTCATTTGAATAAAGCTTTGTAAAGATTCTATGTTTAATTCTAAAAATAAGAAATATTATATTTATTATTTATAATGATTTATTGCGTTTTTTTAAGCATATATACATATCAAATAAACAATATAATTGTATATGTCTCTGTTATTTGAACCAACCAAAATCAAGATGCGTACTGATGTATAATTTTGATCAAGTATCATTTTCATTAGATAGATATATATATATATACTATTAGATTGAGTCGACCAATCTTGTGTTTGAGTGCACTGTTAAACAAACTATATTAACTCATCCGAGTAACAAAACACTACGTAGTTATAATAAATATCGCTCTGGTTACGTTTAGTTACTAGCACCGCCATTTTTAAATATGACAATAAAGAGCTACTGTTTTAAATAAATAATTTTCAGTGACAAAAAACAGCCGCCTCTAAAAGATGAGAATTGCCATATTTGTGTGCGTTTTACTTATTTTAGTAAATAATGCATGTACGTCATGGTTAAACAGATACTACAATAAAGGCATTCGCTATACTTCAAGTAGGTATACTCTAATTGTATAATCTATTATAAATATGTGACTACTATTCGATATTAAACAATATTTTAATATTTTCAGCGGAAGTAAACAATATAATGTGGACTCCATATAAAAAATACAACAGCATTGCTTCCATACATCCAACATGTGATGGTTGTATTTGCCAGATAGGAAGTATCAAAACTTGCCAAAATATAGGCATCATGTGCGTATAATATTGACTACTTTTGTGAGGTTATTTTCATTAATGTAATCTTTACCGTTAAATAAGATATTAATATCAACGTAAAGCATACGTATATCCTCAATGTTTATTTCATAATAAATTGTCATTAAACATGTCACTGCTTGATCTGTTTGCAACATTTAG
Source organism: Coelogynopora nodosa (assembly GCA_034780555.1). Lineage (NCBI taxonomy): Eukaryota > Metazoa > Platyhelminthes > Proseriata > Coelogynoporidae > Coelogynopora > Coelogynopora nodosa. The sequence goes on from JAUZND010008864.1 coordinate 24,892, forward strand.
TTAACATTAAAAGTGTCATGTTGTTTAGTTGAATTATTGGTATGGTACGAAGTGATTTACAGATATTGAAAGTTACTAAAAAATAATATTTTGATAGCCAATATACTTAGGTAATATTTTATTATATATGGTATTTTATTTTAATTTAATTTTAAACTTTAAATATTTAAATCGCAAATGTTACATAAATTTGATTTTTTTTGTTATTGTGACAAACAAGTATTACAAATTGTTTGCTATGAAATTACAATTATCTGGACTAAGTATATACATAAATTAATACTATCTGTGTATTCCTTGTTTTCATAATAATAATATTATTTACATTTATATTTCAGACGCATTTGGAAGATTGAATCTTTTGTTCGGCTCTTAGGAAATCCATTTAAAGACCTATATGCACTTACAGAACTGTAAGATACTTGATAAAATTAATTCACCATTTTATTTCTATAAAAATCAATACTGTATTGTTTACAATTTTTGTTTCAATAATTAAGATTTTAAAATTATAAATGATTTAGTAAAGTAAATTTAATTTATGTTTTGATTTTATTATATAAAAATAACTTGTTAAATAACAATGAGATTAGTTTTATTGCTGGATTGATATTATAGTCGTATTATAACTTACCTGTAACTATTAAAAATGTGATTAAATCATTCATCAAATTTATCTTATATAATATAAAAATAGTTTAGTTTATAAAATAATTACGGAATCATGTTTTAAAATGCATAATATTATTTTAAATTGGTAATTATCCTTAACGGTAATATATATTGTTTGTGCAGCGGTGGATTCAGCTTTTTCATATCTAAAATGCATTTAAAATACCTAAATAAGTTCATTCACAAGTAATATACATTTAATAAATGGCAGATGTTACACCTTTATACCTATATATTTATTCTGTAATATATTTAACGCATATATGCGTCTCGAGATAATTATATAAAACAAATACTGTCAAATTCATAAGTTGGATATTTTAAATGTATTGACTCTATTGACTCTAAGATACTAGATACTAAGATACTAGAAAATTAATTAAACAAGTTAATCCATTTTTATATTAAAAAAGTTAATAGCGATTATCTTTTAAAAAAATCTTTTTTAGAATTGGAATTCATAATATTAATAAAAGAGGTAAATACATTTAAATGCAAAGTTTAAAAAATCTAATAATATGTAATAATGCGTTTATAAATTATGAGTGGAAAATATACCAATAAACCAACAAAAATATGACACAGTGAAGCAATCCAGTACTTAAAATAAGTAAAAACTATATATATGTATATGTTTATATATACCGGGAACCGTGATAAATATTGAAAAATATTGATAAATGTTTTGTAAAGTTATAGACCAGATTTAGTTAATTAAATATTACCCATACTTTGTCATTATTTGATGCTTTGATTCTTTAGCCATATTGACTCACGGTTAAAGTTGATAATTTGTAATTTATCAAAAGTTATCAGTTGAATGACAATTAATACTGGTTTTTGTAAAAACTTAATAAAAATAAATAATGCTGAATTACGCATGTGAATCCTTTCGGTTCGACATTATACACATACATTGCACATTAGAGGTAATCCATAAACTATAACTTAATATTCAGGAGGGTGGAAGAGGGAATTTACTGTAAAAACATACCTGAATGCACATGGGGGAGAGGTGTGTAATAAAAAACGATATATAATAGATTTCAGGCATTAGATGGAAATTTAAGTAGTTGATCAGTTATTAGAGGTAGTTGATAACTGTACTCAAAATTTATTATATATAGTTTTTTATTATAGTAAACGCATATATCCCAAGTAGTGTGATACTTAGTATCTACGTATTTTACAGAGCAAATTTACGTAGTGGATACCTCTATTTTGTCCGCTTTTAATTATACGTCGCTACTGCAACGTGAAACTACATATATATTGAAAGGCAATTATACTATTCATTGTTACGTATTTATTCGTAGGTACGTTACTTAAAACTACTTATAATAGCTGCACAAATATTCCTTACAATTCTAATAATCTGCTACACATAATTCATTTGGCTGCTTATGTTAGTATATGTAAATAATTAATTTGTTTAAAATTATGAAACTATAGTATAAGCAGTTGATTTTCATTATTAAAAAACGAAAAATTATGTAAATGTGAAAATATAGATATTCATTTGACTTAATTACTGTAATTACTAAATATTCAATAAATGTATTACATTTCATATTTGTTAATAAAAACTTATATGACAGTATTAAGCCACGCCTATAGAAACGTTTCTGTTTATAACATCATAAGCAAATTAACAAGGTACTATTATTATTATATATATTTCAACATCTAAAAAGTACATTTAATAAGTTCGTTTAAAAAATAATTATTATATAGTAGAATAGGAGGAAAGGAGATATATTAAACACATATAATATAATGTAAAGCAGGATAAAGCTGAATATTGAAACAAAGTCAATATATTAATAATGACCACAATTATAGAGCAGTATAGGAATATATAATTAAGTATTATATTAAGATGTATTGCTATTACCAGTGTCGTATATCAACAAAACAAAATATTAGACAGAAAATACATACTGTACAGAAAAAAGATAGTCATAGATATTCTAATAGATATTCTATATCTAAATAACAAAAATTACATTTAATGTCGTCAATAATAAATCAGAAAATGTTATCTAAAATTACGCCATACACGGTGTTCATGGATATGTCAGGATCTTCGACACGAGCTGATCCGCTTTAGTTGCTCTGATATTGCCAACCTAATTTGGGGAAGTTTTTCCATTTTATCTCCTCTGGTGACTGCATCTAAAGGTAGCAAAGAAAAATAATTACCTCTTATTTATTGCAGTCTATATGAAAATCAAATAAAAAATCAACAGATGCGCACAACGTTGCTTTTTTTACTAAATGAAGTAATAGAAGCTAGAAAAAAAAGTACCATTTAATAAATCGCAGATAATTAATTTACTTATAACATTTACTACTATTTAGTAGTACATTGTTTTAATAAATAAAAGCGGTTTATTTGCTTTACATGTTTTAAATGTTCTTGCAGCAACATTCATTTTTGCAATCTAATTTAGTCAAATGGTACTGTTTATGCATTTAGCACATTCGGTTGAATATCTCTATATTTAATGAAAATTGTGGAATCGAAAGTACATTAGGAATTAGTCAGGTACTCAAAATTTCAGAATAATTGCCTTAGTATATTTATAGTAGTAAATTTCAAACGCCTGTTGGTCAATTTGACTAATCACATGGGGCTTCTAGGGTCATTTACAATCAGGATAAAAAGGACCGCTGCTGCCATATAGGCTAAGACGCCCCTGAATAGATATTAGTAATTGTACGGTTAATTTTATTTGATATATTAAAAATTTAATAATACTTTATTAATATGTTGGCAGCAGAAGGATTATATTCTATTATTATATGGTGACTAAAAATAATATAGTTTTTCAAGACAATTATTTAAATATGTATTTTTCAATGTCTATTGCCTACAAATGTATATCTATCGATTTCATTCCAATAGTTTATTTATATATGTATAATAATAATATATTTATATTTGTTTTATGAAAGTAACTGATTTTAAAATCTTCACAAATTGAAACAATAATTTTGAAAAATTAACAAACAGTAAAAATCGACAACACTTAATTTCAGTTGTATAGAATTCTGAAACTTGCGTAATTTAATATAAGGTGACAAAATATTACAAATATTAACATTTGCACGTACCGGTTTTAATACCTTAATTAGAAATTAATTAATAATTAAGTACTTTTATAACGCTTGAACAATAAAAGTTGTTTATGTGCCCTAAAATGATATATATGACGGTCACTATTGATTACGGAACAATATATAATATACATAATTAATTTCATCATTGATTCTCATTTAATAATATATTTATTCAACATTATAACAATTATAATTACTATTTATATTAAATAGAGTTAGGTAATTAAAAAAATATTATCAACTTGATGTCAACTGAATAACATAAAAAGTATTTTTCATAGTCATATTTTCCAAGTCATCATTCTCATCTACATAAATTGTAACGAATATTAGTATATAAGAAATACGTATGGCATATAAACTTAATATGATTTAACATTATTATTATATTTATTTTACCCATAAATAGGAAATTAGATCATATCAGTGAAATATCAAAAAAAAACTTTTTTTTATCTGAAGAACCGTAAAATTAATTTATTAGGGTTTTCAGCTAATTTTTTCCAAGGAAAAAAAGTCTAGCAAATTACCAAAAGGGGATACACCGTAATAGAAATACTGTATACTATGGGTAAGGCGAATTAATATTGCAAATTATATGTCCTTTTTTAAGAATAATTGTTATATTTTGGTCACCTGACCGATTGATTAGATGAAACAAGTTATATCAATTTTTGAAAAAGTGATAACAAAATTACTTGGCTAATTTTGACCAACCATGGAAATATATTTTACATTACATGCATATAATAGTTATTCAATGTGTGAATTATTTTTATTTTTGTTTTTATGTCAATGTGTGATAAATATATTTTTTAATTATTTACAGTGTTGACGATATCATCATTAACAATGTGTCATTTCATTATATTTATTTAAATAATAGCCATAATAAAACTATTGTTACTTTATAAGAATATCTCATTATATTTGCAAGATGGCCAAATCATAATATTGGATATATCTCGCTTCATATTTGACATAGCATGACAATTTTGGTGTCTAGGTATAGGTTTTAGGAGTCAAATAATCCATTTAACCTATTTATGAGGTTGTGGGGGAATTGCATAATAGAAAATAACATATTTTTTGGTAAATATCTGTATTTGAGCACTGAAAAAGGTATATTGCATACATTAATATCTATACATATAAAAATATTAAAAAAGGTATACAATGAGAAAATATTAATTTTACGTAAACATATTCAATGCACACTGTATTCTATATTCAATAATATTTAATCTTTAAAGAGGTAAATTTAAGAATAATATGGCCTAAACCAAATATATTGCAAACAAACGTCACTACAAATAAGCAGTCTTTTCG
>JAUZND010008875.1:9626-30015 GCA_034780555.1 Coelogynopora nodosa
ACTATCTACATGCATCAATATAGATACACTATCTACATGCATCAATATAGATACACTATCTACATGCATCAATATAGATACACTATCTACATGCATCAATATAGGTAAACCATCTATATATAGATGGTGTATTAATGCATATATGCATTAATACATCATTACAAGCATCTACGAATATTATATACACTTCTACACATTATACACACTTCTACCATTACATACAGCTGAACAGAGATAGATCTGTACATGTTCAATAATACATACCTACTTAGATTCCGTAGGTGCATCAGTACATGTCCAATAATAATATATACTGGTTTTCGTAGGTTTTATTATAGTATGTGTGCACGATATATAGTTATGGAATGGTATATTTGAAAATATATTATTATAAAATTATACAAATAATGATAATATACTAAATGTTAACTATAAATATTAAATATAAAAAATCAACCATAAAATTGGATTAATTTTGACATTGTTAGGTATAAACGAATGATCGGTTAAATTGATCAAATTATTACAAATTTAAAAATTTGGACTTCTGAAAAATAATGAATCGTATAACAATTACTTTTATGTATTATAGTGAAAAAGTATTACAGACTATAATTACTATTATTGAAAATTTTATGAAATGCAATCATAAATTAGGTTACTAAACTATTATATTTATGAAAATTAATCTCGAAATATTGTACATAATAGTATAAAATAGACATTAGACAGAGTTGAAGCCTCCTATTTCAATGTAATTTTACGATAATTTAAAAGCTATTATCACCGAGACAAAGTTTATTTTAAAGGAGGTAATTGAAAAGACAATTTGTCATCTGTCAACTGATTGTAGGAATAGTTATATTCGGGATTATATGACGTTTTCAGTTTAGATATAAGTTTTCAGATATTATTTATTGATTCATATAAAGAAAAAAAATTGCAAACCAAAATTCATATATTTAAGAAAACATTATTTAATAAAATATTAATTAGTGACATAATCTCAAACATGTTAGATCAGACATACTAATGCATAAAACTACATATATTCCGTATTATAAATAAGGCTCTTGAATTATGTAAGACTTACTTTTTATAGCTACGGTTGTGTATTTGAACCAGGCCGTTAATAGTGCATCTAATGGTAGAAAAAAAGAATAAGAAAAAAGAGTTAGAAGCCGTTGGCAGCCAAATTGTCTATTTTAATTATATATTAATAAACACACGACTTTTCGCAACGTTGTGGCTATCACACACTATGAACTATATTTTCTAATATAGTTTTGATGCCAGGGAAATACGGTTTATTTAGAAGAAAAACAAATATTTCCAATAAAATACGTTAAATACTACGCCTAAAATTACAATAAGTAGAAGATCATGGGAACTTTTTTTCTGAAATGGGTGAAAGACAACTCAATTATAGGGACACTAAATTATAACATTTATATTTAAATAGACCGTGGAGTCATTTTTTATCCAATAAACGATTATTGTAATTTTGAAAAGTCGAATGTGTATTTTAAATCATATAGATCATTTGTTTATGACAAAATACCGCCAGAATTTATCCTTCACGGCTAAATTCGGTATCACCTCAGGATTATATTTATTCCTAGGTTGTACATAATTAAAATATTAATGTTATTTGTTGTTAATGATATATTTTAATATAGAGTTATGAAGTTTTCAAGGTATACTACATTAAATACATCGACATGAGTTCCAATAATCTTATTAATTATATTCTTGATTTGAGCTTTGAATCAATCATCGAACACCATGACCTTATATCGAACTTAAATTATTTAAATGAAGGATGTGTTATGCGTTGAAGACTGTTTATTTATTTTATAATTGTTACAAGACAGTATAGCTTGCTGTATGAGTTTAAATATGTTTGCTGTGATTTTTGAGACCGAAAATGCAATCGATGAATCTGCAATATTTTCCAATTCTCATATTAAATATCTTATTTGAGAATTTCTAAATCTTATACATTTAATATTGACTCACTTCTGCGGTTAACACTTGAAGGAGATAGATAGTATATATGTACAATATATATAAATTGACATATTTAATGAAATCTACGGCTTTTTTAGTTTATATAGGATTTATTTGCAGTACCTCCTTCAATAGAAATGCGAGCTAATGGAAAGGACTGTTATATATCAAATCATTGCGGGAAGGGGATTCATCTCCCTCTCCTATCCGCCAGTTGCGACGCTATAGTTAATTATTAACAAGAAGCCGAGAAAATTTGTCGCCTTTAATACGGTCGAAATCAGTAGTTTTTCACAAGTTCGTTATAAGATAATAAAATTACTGCCGTAGAAATAATTTAGTAGAATATAAATACAGGTTGCTCATTATATCCATAGTAATATATGTATATGTATAAAGACATACATGAGTGACCAATGTTGCACTTTTAGATTTTATCTATTTTCTGTCATATACTCGTTTTGCAACACTATAACATCCTCTTCTAAAATCAAATCTTAAATTAAATATTTTCAATAATCGTATATATTTATAATATAATTATAGGAAATAATATTATAACGTTTGAAAATTGTAGCATTTAATTTTTTTTTCAAAATAATGATTGAATTGGGAAAATATTTATCAAAAGTGGAAATGCGGTGTAATTTTTAATAGTTAGAAATATGAGCTAAAAAGTCAATATTATATTATATTTTGTAGTCAATTTTAGAATTAAATTGTTATTAAAAATTGTATTTGTGGAAATATAAATTGTTTCGTTAACGTTTTAATCTCATGATGACGTGAAGCATATTTACTTCCTTGGTACAAATATCAATAATGTTGGATCTCTTAGACGAGTTTTTTTTACAGATCGATATTCAACGTTATATTTACTGAAAGCATTTTTTGGCTGGTTTATGTTATGTAGACAACATTTCTTATGTTGATAAATATAGAGTTTCAATTTTTCAAAACAATTCCCCTTATAGTTCCGATTGTATTGAACTGATTACGCGCCTTCAAGTCAACAACACTTCAATATTTTCAATTAGATAATGTACAATAACAAGTTCATATTGCCTTAATTGTTTCAAATTTTAATATGACATATATTTTAAATAAAACAATTGTAAGGAAATCACTAAATGTAGCTACGCCAAATTGTTATAAACAATTTAATTTTTTATCGTAAAAAATAATTTCAATATTTGCTATCAATATTGCTACTGATCAGTCTACAGCAGCAGTATTTAAATATTAAACAGAAAACAATTATATTATAGTTGATGAAATTTAACGTTGGAAAAGTAGAACTATAAATGTTCTAAAACACAAACTGTTTACTTTATATAGCACTAAGTAATCAATCATGTTTAAAATATACACATTTTGTTTGGCTTTACGAATGAATATAGAACTTAATATAATTAGGCCTAAAAATTAGTTTTTAACAGTTAATTGTAGCATAGCAATTGTTTTATTTATTTTAGACATAGACATATATAATTTGTTATTTTACATTAAAAAATATATTATATCTTTATCTTTGAATCTACAAACGTTTTTATTAGTGTTTTCCTTACAGATTAAACTGGTTTTAAAAAGAAGAGATTTGCGGACAATAACACAAACAAAAAACCAAATACATATTTAGATCAATTGGGGCATGAATCTGGCGAGCAACTCTAAATTTTTATGCATTTTTTGTATTTTAGTAGTGGAGCGATAAAACTAAAGCTTCAAATTTTATATCCTTTTATCAACTCCGTAACTTAGTGTATACATTCTTTACAATTTTTCAAATAGTATTATATTATAAACTTATAATATGTTTTACATGTTAAATAGTATTATCATCTTAAAACTTGTAATTTGCTTTATAACGTTAAATAGTATTATTTTATAACTTATAATATACTACATGTTTTTATCTATATAGTGGAAGTAGTGTGTTTTTAACGTAACGTTTATTAACTCGAATGTATTTGAAAAAAATCATAAAAATTGTATATAATATAAAACAAAGTTGAGTAAGCTGGAAAATTAATGTATTACAAATATTTTCTTTATGAAGAATATATTAGTACAAGTATATAGATTGATAACCTTCCAACTTAAAAATTAATAAATTATATATGCAGCAATTAGTACTTTTTATTTTTTTTGCTCCAAATTTTTATAGTTACTTTGTTATCTCAATTATAAATATATTTGTAATATCAGAAAGCGTATATATAAATATTATATCTATCTCCAGTTATCTCATATTAAAAAAACATATTCCTGAAATAACTATGTTATTACAATTAATTATATTTAATATTTTCGATTACAACAATTATCAAAGATGATATATAATTACTGTAATTGATTGGACAATGTGTTAGACAAGCTATTTATTCTTAGACTTTCTAGACAGACGTTAAATATGTTTTCGACTGTCTCATTATTCTAGAACATCCTACTCATTTTTCGATTATATAATTTAAATGTAATTTTCATATGTACAGTTCTGTTGATATTTTTGTTTTGAGGATGTCTAGAATCTCTATGCTGTTAGACAACATAATCGGATCGGATAATTTGCGTTATTCTGATTGTGTTATAAAGGTACAGTTGATAATAATGTTAAAAACCTGTTTTTAATAACAATTTCTTTTATCGACTTAAAGTTCTGAAATTTGATCTAGTAAAATTAAAGGTTTTAAAAATGTCAGTAAAACCTAATTAATCATATTGGTTCAAAGGTGATTTCGGCGTCACTGAATTAACTAAAATAATCTGAATTATTCTGTGAAATATTTTGACATCTTACTTTCATGTGAATTCTCCAAAAAAATGTAATATTGTTAATAATTCTTTCACATTTTACTACTTAGTTATTTTGTCACTTTGTAAAACACTGATGTAATATTTTGCTATTTGTAGAAAAATGCAACGTCTTACTTATGATGCTTTACTTTCCAACATTACCAATAGGGCGGTCTGGGAATTCCTAATACATGTAAATAATTCTAAATGGATTATTTTTTATTGGAAATTCCATTTGGTCAGATTGATATGAAAGATTTAACTGTTACTATAAGTAAAGCCGTGCTTAATATTGCTTAATGTTGCATAATAACTTAACTGCTTAATATCATTATATTTATTATAAGTAAAATTTATATAGGGAAATATGCACAAAATAGAAATGTCAGGTTATATGTTCAATTTATCTTTAATTATGTAACAGATTATTTTGACATGTGTTATAAAATGATTAATAATAATAACATTACATTTTATATTATTTATAATATTATATATTACATATTATATATAATTTAAAATATGTTCTAAAAATTATTAAATAAATATATAAAAAACCAAATTAGTCTGTATAAATAATTTTTTATGCATATATAGTTGATATTCTCTTGATCAAAACGGAGAGTGCTTTTCTACGTTTAATTGTTTTCAGATTTATTTTTATATCGCATATATATAAATGATTCGTTATCGTTTCCGCAGTCTGCTCCAGGAATTTCGGATGTTAAATTTTCATATTTTTTATATTAGAATGTAATCAATCAGAATATTTGTTCTAACGTCAGATCTATGCCATGTATATTTTGTCTCCTTGAGTATTGCTGAAAATGTAAATTGTAATAGTAAAACCGTACATCAAACATTACAGTTAACCTATTTCAATAGAATAATGCTTAAAATATTAGCCATATTATTACAAAAACACTTTTATGTATAAAACTAATTTTAGACATAGTGTAATAATATTATCTAATAAGGAAGTTTTAGAAAAATAAAAATTATAATGAGTATATGTTCACAATTTGCAAAATTGTCAACAACAAAAAAAGTTATAATATATATTTCTCGAACTGACAGGCCGCAATAATCGAGTGGAAGGAAAACATGGGTATACATAATAATTTACGAAAAGTTAGAAACTTATAGTTATGGACAGGATTAGAAAAAAGAATAACAAAATCGATCTGAAAGAAACTTTAAAGAAATATTTATAAACTTCAAAGGTCAGAAGGTTAAAAGTCTACATTAAACATAAGGTGCTTTACCTTTCAAAATCATTCTTGGTATGAAATTCATAGTGTCATTTGTTGCTGCCGGTCTGATGTTGTAAGATGTTCTACGAAGGCCATATGCCGTTTTTGACTTTTGGAAGTGGTGCGTTCAATTTATGATGTAGGTGAATCTTTATTGACGTGAATAATTTTTCGTCACGTTTAGTTGCCATGGTTGCGATTGGGTCTAGGTTTTTTCTACAATATTTTCATTTATTTGACGATTTAATGAATTTTTCTAGCCAATATTTTCTTGCTCATTTAAGTAGCCTCACCAAGCTTGGGCAGAGTAAAGGATTTTTAGCAGTATTACGCTTGGAAAACTCTGTGCAAATTTTCTTTCGTTAGGTGCGCCAAGCTTTTATTATATATAATGTCTTCATGCAAGATGCTATTGTATTTGACACATACTTTTCGAAGGTGAGTTTACTATCAAACGTTATTCCCAGAACTTAGTCTTTTGGTGTTTGTTAGAGCTGATGTGGTGTTATCTTTGATATTGACCTGAACACATTAAAAAATATTGAAAAAATTAGTAGATAAACATGACATATGTGGGTACGTTAAAAAATTAAAGATAAATTTTAAGTTTCAGATAATTAAATGATTTATTAAAAAACAATTTTTTAACTTATAATATCAAAGACAAAGAAAATATTGATTAAATGAAACGTGTCTAAAAGCAACCATAAAACAATTTACAATGTCGAACGCTTAAAACTGGAAAAAATTCTGCTGATTATATAACTTTTAATATATTTATTTAATACTCACGAGCTCGCAGGCTGAGGGAATTTATTTATAAATAAAAAATTAAACGACGAATTTTATAATATACTTTGCAATATGCCTGGTTAATATTGTTTATATATATTTATTAAATTTTAATCCTACATAATATAATGACCATTTATTTATAGTATGAATAATATATATATATATTTTTAAATGTTACAAGGTAGTTTTGATCTATTGTAACATTAACTAAAATAATTTTTTGTTTTGTTTTATGCGATTTATATGTATACCAGTAAAATTTAACAATTAAGTATATCATATATAGTCCTTTTATATAGTACCTTTTTGTGAATTTCCTGAAATTTTAGCATCGAGAAATTTATTTTCACCCCTATTTCATGAAAAATAATGCATTTTGTGGATATCAATCAAAAATTATATAACAAATCAATGAAATTGAGCATTGAGAAAAGAGTATTGAGTAAAGTTTAAAATTGAATTAAATCCCTAAAATTGAACGTCTCAAATTGTACCAACGTCCAGAACAATTATGGCAAACATAACTCAGAATGACATTACATTCCAATTCAAATTAAAACATGTTTTATGTAATAAAGCTGAATAAAACAACAAGTGCGCGCCACTAATCCATTAAAACACATACTGTATCCAGTACCACAAGTAATAAATACTACTAAAACAAATATTTCGTTTTAATTAAATCTCTATAACGTGTAAAATGTATTATGTACTTAATACATCCATGAATTATCAAAAGCATCGAAAGAAAGCAAAACCAAATTATCTATAATTATTTCAGCTGTATTCTTTTTTCAACAGTTTGATCTGATATTTTTAATATTATGAAAAAGCGGAAAGAAAATATTAATAATTGCTTATTTTTTATTTTTTAAAGTACACTGCCAAATAGAGAGAAAATTTTCCGTTTCGATGCTTCGAATGCATATTCTTTCGCTTGCTTCAGCCTTTATGGAACTAAGTGTGTACATTTAAAGAAAATGTTTAATCCACATTAATCTATACTTGTTATTGTTTCTGACGTTTGCAATTAATTATTTAATGGGACATCTTTCTGCCACATTGAAAAAATTATTTCCGAGAACACGCGATCTTCTGAGTGAGCAGTGTAGATAAGATAGAGGTAGTTATTGCTATATTAGTCAAAAAAGAATGTCGCATGTCGCAGAGTCTAGGCTATGGGTACCTCATCTATGTTTGATTGAATCCCACTGGAGTGCATTATTATAGATAGAGAATTATTTTTTTTCTGTAGATTTTAAAAACCAAATATAATTATTATCTTTTAAATATTTATAATTGCCGCAGAGGTGAAATTAGATTTTGATATATTATTGTAAACATGAGTTTACAAATTTATTTAACGTTTTGTAATACGGTTTCTAGCTTTTGTTGTGGTCGGTCTTTAAATGAATTAATTAGTATACCCATTTACATTATAAGATATGAAATGTTATTGCATGGTATAATAAGTAAAAGTAAAAGTAAAACTAACATTTTATTTTAAACTTTAAAATAATTTAAAAAAACATATTAAAATTTTTTTTAAATTTCAAAAGTGAAACGATTATTAAATTATTCCGCAACTGTAAAAGTGTACACAAATAATTTTTTCGTGTTACATTTTCCGTAATGCTTGATTTGAACATTTATTAATATGCAGATAAAGGCAAAGTTTATAGCGCACAAATCTATTAAAGTGTATAATTTGAAAATTTTTATTCATTATTATGTTTTGGCATATTAAGCTTGTGCAAAAATAATGGATTTTTGGCATAATATTTCTTCAAGAATGTTTTAGTTTTGATGAATAATACATAAATATTGCACATTTATACAGCCTAATAGTAATTGGAAGCCAACTACTAAGATTAGTTTCGTAATATATAAAGTTGGTGAAAGCAGATTATCTTACATGATCTAGGTTGACAGTTAACACATCAAAAAATGATCTTTATGTTTAAGGAAGAATGAAAAATGTTCAAATTCTCAATTTAGACTAATTAAATTAATAAGATAAACGCGTTGGATTTCACTATTCAAATTATTAAAAAAATTATTTTAGATGTTTCAGTAAAAATATATCAAGGATTAAGAAATAATCGATCACCCCCATATTTTTATCTTGAAACAATATAATTGAGTCAATTTGAATTCGGTTATGAATTGTTTTATTTGCAGTGTTACAATAGATGTCATAGTAAAAGTAAAAGGTGTTAAAATACATGTAAAGTAAAAATGGCATAACATCTATTTATCGAAGGTTTTTAAACATTCAAAATTTCCCTACTTGTTTTATTAGGAATTACAGTATATGAAACTATAAAATAGCACGAACGTACACTTTTTTTATTATGTACAACCGAGAAATCGTTTATATTTTTGTGATACCTTGAAATAATCCACTTGTAAAGATTTTCCTTCATAGTGGATACTTTTTAAATTTATCTAAACTTTGTACACCTTCATAATAAAAAAAATCGAACCATGTTAAAACGGGATGTCTTTATCTTTCCTGTCATTTCTCTAATGTGTTTTTTCGTTCTCAAAATATTTATTAGCCTTGGTTTAATGTGTAATCTAATATAAAGAAAAATTCAGCAAAATTAATTACATTAATATGATAAAAGTTTTTGAACAGCATCACCTTGCCTTTTTAAGCAATATAACGGAAATAGTCCACATATTTTCGTCTATATTATACGGACTTCTTCAGACAATATAATGAATATTATATTGGGGTGTGGGGTGAAGAGGGGTGGGAGTGAGTGTGGCGGGGGGGGGGGTTGAACGACATTACTTTTAACCAACTAACGTATTGCTCCAGCAATCTGTATTCTATTTCTACTTTGAAGCTACTTCACTTAAATTACAAATAAAACATTCATACTTTCTCGGATTTTTGTAAAAATCGCGAGAAAGTTTTGCTTTTGTGGGTCAAAGTTTTTTATGTATAAGTCAAAGGTTAATTTAAATGTTCATTAATTTAAACTATTTTAGTTCATAGTTGAATTTGGAAATGCCTTATTTACTTTAGCTTACTTTAATTAACGATTTAATGTTTTTATTGTCATGATTGCAATAAATCATTATTAATTTTTAATACTTATTTATAACTATTTATATCTTTTAATATTTTAATTATTATTTAATTTCTTATTATTATAAATTTTCTAATAATTATTGATTATAATTTAGAGGTTTTTTTAAATTACTAAATATGTATAAATGTATTAATAACTTTAAATAACTTTAAATAAATGTTTAATCTCAAACATATTATGTTTCATTATTCGTATATTAAATTTTTACCGATTTCATGATTTTGGCAATGAACCGTCAATAATATGTGAAATTTAAATTTTTTTAAATTAAATATAATGTCTAATTTTGTATTTACGCCGTCACATGAAAAAAATATATTAAAATTGTTATTAATAATATAAAAAAATTCTAGTTTCGTTTTAATTGTTTTCCGTTGTCTAAATAATTTTGAATAAAGAATTCACAGGCTTGGTTCGTGCGATATATCTACATTTTTAATATTTCTCATAATTTTTTGTTTGTTACCAGACTCTAATTAATATTGATCAAACTTTCTAAAGTTTTATTCGTCGAAAGCATATTCTTCTTCATAAATACTTTATCATCACCAAAAACTTTCAATATTTCAAAGATTATTCTCAATTGATGTCCCCACTTTTAACAAAAATATAAAATACAATGCGTTTTATTCTGATTTATAATGTTTTGCTGTAAACTGTAATAAAAATAGTGATTATACAACTTAATATTTTAAGCATTGCGGCATATTTAATTATTTTACAGTATACAGCCGTGTCGCAAGTATTTCTATAGGTATTTCATTTATTTTTAAATTGATATTTTTTAATGACTTAAGTCACCGTTATTATTGGTTATTGTTAAGAATAACCAATAGCTGTAGTTATATTATTATTTTAATAATTTTCTTTTCAATGTATTTGTATAATTATTCTGTATAACTATGTCAAATTTGCGTGATTTTACTATTTCAATTATATCAAATGTGTCAACACTATAAATAACAATATCAACACATATAAAAAAAACTTTCCCCAACACAAATTATGATTTTATAAATTATTTATTTGAGTGTATTGATATATATTTCTTAGTTTTTATTGTAACTTTAATAAAAAATAAATAAGTATAGGAAATCGTATTTTTGTTAGCTTGCTCACAAATAAATAGGCTATGAGATTTATTGGACAATTCTGACATTACCATTAGGCATAGATGTAGCCCTTTATCTGTTAAATTTATTCATAATAACTATCAAAATTAGGGCATTCTGGATACGAAATATCAGTCGTATACGAAAATCACTCATTGAATCTAGCGATTATCCAGGTTTATATGTGGATGTGGGTGAGTTGAGTTATTTTGAAGTTTCCTGCTAATATACACGTCCAAATTATTTTGATTAAAGTTAGCTAGCTAATATTAGACCCTATGCACCCTAATATTAACATTAAAATTAACTTTCTAAAGTAATAGAAAAGATTACGCATCTTCTGAGTGTTCTGCGACAAATATTTTCCTTACGCGTTTTATGGTTATAATAATAGCATTTTTCTTTATTCACAAATATGAATCTGGTGGCAATTAACACATAGCCTACATACAAAGAAACGTTAATATACAGAGGATAACTGGCACAGCTATTGTATAGCGGAAGAAAAGCTTTACCTCCTGAAAACACAGTTTATAAATTACGAAGTATGTCATGAGAACATATGAAAGTTTCGTGTTCTCATTTCTAACTTTATCATACTAACTGTCCATGTGAACCTGAACCTCACATCGATTATATGAATGGTATTTCTATTTAAGAGAAAGGCAAACAAATATATTTCGAATCTATTTTGTTATCCATTGCAAAGTTATAAATTACAACTTTCTAAAACATATTTACCATTGAATAATAATAATTCGATTAGCTATTAACAGATAATCGTATTGTTTATCTCACATTTATGTATAAAAAGAGGAGTTGGCGTCATGGCGTCATTCTATCACTGCAAGATTTGTGGTTTGGATACCTTGGATTAGCTGGTATACAGATTTTCAATTGTATACGAAAGTGTTACTGATATTGTTCATTGTCTGATGTTTAAATTTTATTTGCTCTTATTTTTGAGTTGGTTTATCAAAGACAGAGTAATAGATAATTTTTTACTTTCAAACATATTTTCTAGCAGTTGTATAGTAATATTATTTATTCTGATTTTAATTAATTTAGTCTTTATTGTGACCATGGTTTATACTTATAAATAGCAGTAAAGATATAATTGAGTTCGAATACATTCTGAAATACGTCTATATTAAACAATAGTGTTTGTAATGGAATTTATATTTGCATATTGTTTCACAATGTCTCCATTTTAGGTACTTCCAGCAAAGGAAGAAAATGAGTTTCCTGTAAGCGGC
Organism: Coelogynopora nodosa; assembly: GCA_034780555.1. Lineage (NCBI taxonomy): Eukaryota > Metazoa > Platyhelminthes > Proseriata > Coelogynoporidae > Coelogynopora > Coelogynopora nodosa. The sequence goes on from JAUZND010008875.1 coordinate 21,953, forward strand.
ATCTACCCGACTTTCTGGTGATATTATTCATATCATTGAGACCGCATCGAGAGTATAACATTTTGGGCTTAATTTCAATTAGAGATTGAGCAGCAAGCAATGCTTAATAGCGACGATCAGCAGATATAGTGTGAGATTGTTGTACATTAGCTCTAAGGTACTTAAAATGAGTGCAAATAGCAATAACTTCTCCATTTGCTAGTGAAAGTTAGTAGTAGGGGAAAGATATATCTGGCTCATGACTCACCACTCCTATACCCACCTACCCCGATCTACCCCACTTCCCACAACCCCTACTACTCCCATACCACCTACCACCTACCCACCTTACCCACCTACCCCCACTACACAGAAGTAATATTTCAATTTTTTCGAAAACGATTGTTGTAAATTTTTCAGCCAATTGGAATCAAGAATTTGTTATATTTATGGGTATGACTTCTTACTGGACGATTTAAACAAGGTTAAAGCCATTTCCGCTTAATACAAGGTCGCTGCATGAGTTCGATTTTGCTATTTACAAAATGTATTTCATTGTTAATAATAAATAATTCAAGTACACATATTAATATAGTGTACTTTAGCTATACTATTACTACTATACTAATTATTTTCAATCTTTATCATTGCGTTTATGTTGCCGCTTTTCTCATGAATAGTCATATTTATGCGATCTGGTCTTCACTTGCCAATTCATCATTGGATGTAGTAAAGGACGTAAAAGTGGGCCTAAATAAAAGTTTTCACACTTATTTCTTCCATAATGATGCTTCGATTTACATAATTGTTTTATATTGAAATATATTATCGACTATGGCAAATATAATAGAGTAGCTGATATTTTGAAATTCGCTTTTCTACAGTTCCAGGGCCGAAAAGGTAGTTGCAAATAGAAATTTTGCCTACAGCTATGGCCAAAAGTCTAGTAACAAGAGAAAATATCAGCTGTTTTTCGTGATCATGTAAATTAAACAGCTCTGAACCGCTATTTGGTTAATATGTTAATTTAGAGCGAATAAGCAATAAGGTGAAACTACTTCTAACTAGTCAGTATATTGTAATAGACAGTGGTTGCAGTTGTTGATTTTATTTAAAATTGGATTGGAAATAGTGATTTTATCATCTTTAATCCTCATTTGTGCACAAATAGTGGCATTAGTTGAGTCGGGTATGACTCAGACTGCAGTTTCTCATCAAATGAACACATCAAGAGTGAATGTTTGCCGAACTATGAAACGTTATCGAGCTGCCAACTCTTTTAAATCGAGGGAACGAATTGGTCGTCCCAAAACGTCACCAGCAACTGATCGTCGCATTCACAGGATTGTTATCGCAAGTCCATTTATATAATCACAAGAAGTGACAATACAAATTCCAAACGTATCAGCCCGCATAATTCGTCGACGATTATCCGTGATGTTCAAACTATTATCACGAAGACCTGCAAAAAAACCATTGCTAACTGAAAAAAATATCCGTGATCGTCTGGCTTTTTGCGATAGATACAAGGATTGGACGGCTGTTGAATGGGAAACAGTTCTATTCAGTGATGAATCAACGATCAAACAATTTAGCAATACTGGTTCAACAAGAGTTAGACGTCCCCCTCGTCAGCGCGACAACATCCGTTACTGTCTTCCTTCTGTCAAACATCCTACAAGTACAATGATATGGGGGTCTATGGCAGCATCTGGTCGTGGTAGCCTATGGTTTCTGCTAAAAGGTGCAACAATGAAAGCCAATAACTATCTGTATTACAAGAAAAACTCCTGGAAATGATGAATGTTAGCCAAACTGCATATTCATGCACGATGGAGCTCCCTGCCATCGAACAAAGTTGGTTACAAATTGACTTAATGCCCAAGGCATCGAAGTATTGGGTCCATGGCCGGGCAACAGCCCAGACCTTAACCCAATCGAAAATGTATGGAAAATTCTGAAGGCTAAGGTGGCTCGTCACTCACCCAGAAGTTTTGAGAACCTAAAAGAGGTTATACGTCATGTCTGGGTAAGAGAAATGGGCCAATAAGTGTTTAGAACGCTTGTACACAGCATGCCAAGACGTATTGAAGAAGTTATTAGAATGAAGTGACATTGCAGAACATATTGATATTTCTGTGTATTTTCAGCATATTCGTGTTCAATTCGTACATATTTTGCATAATAATTTAATTAAATTCCTGGAAAACGTATTATGAAACTTATTATTGGAATACCATGAATTTTTCGGAAATTTATTGAAACTTTTCTCTTGTTACCAGACTTTTGGCCATAGCTAGGTATATCAAAATTGGATCTGAAATTTTTTGATATATAAGTATTTATTTGCACATACAATATATGATATTATTGTATTGCTAGCAATTTTAAAACGTTTTTATTTCGTCCGTCGTATTCAGAACAATGATTTACATTATCAGAATTAGTTCCATTGTATTAGATGATATTTTAACTGTGTATACATGCTAACCACTTACTAATAATATTGTTTCTAAAAATCTGCAATGACATACCTCTCTGTCATACCTCTCTATTCAATTAATTGTATGACTTGTTAAAGTCGGAAAAAGTTCGTGAAGTGTATGTAAATAGATAAACAACAGCGTTATGATCCTTTCACAAAGCAAGCTGTCATTCTCCACACACCACTGTTTCGTATTCTGTTTCCCTTTGATTACATAAATTAAACATATTTTTACTTTTGAAGAACAATCCTCATTAGATAATCAATAAATTTAAAGCATAATAAAAATATAAAAAATCAAATACATAATTATTATAAATGAAATATTGATATTAAAATTTGAATAAAGCCTAATATTCTAAATGTCAATTTATTCAATTAATATTTTGACAATTTGAATTTTCCTTTTTTTCTGTTTAAAAATGTGTGAATTTTGAATAATAAAATTGTATATAATAACGTTTATTATGTATGTTCTGCATTATGGCAGAAGTACAATAACAAAATATAACTTTAACTAAAGAAAAACAAACCGTCATCCAATTTTTAATATTTCAACATGAAAATCGTTGCAACTCTCCCACCCAACTTTATGGGGGGAAATAAGCCGCTAGTAATCTCACTTTTCTGAATTTGAATGAAGCTCGACAAAATCAATATTTTGTTTTTGTCACTTATTATAACCGACATCACCTCTCCTCAAAAAATTTGAATCATATTTAGAATCTAACGTGTCAATCTTTGAATAAATATAACGTAAGAAACGATTGATTTTTCCATGTTTTTTCCTTTTTGTTTTAAAAATTTCGTTGTTTTTTAAAGACTGACAAGAAACAATTTTCACAAACTGTGATATTATTGAAAACACACTATTAAATAGGTTTTTATTAAATATTTCGATTAATTTATAATTTTAATAAAAATACGTTTTACTTCCGACTTTGTTTAGTGAATGCAGAAACAAATGAGACAATGATGTGTTTAAAAATTAAAAATGTCAATTTACTATTGTTCACAATGACTTCAGCCTACTATTATAGTAGTATATTTATAGTTGCATTCAGAAACGTCAAGTATTTTTTCTTGCGAATTATTTAAAATTGTTGTATTCAGGACCATGGTCAAGAATTCCAAGAAACTTAAGTTGAAATTATTCAATTTTTGCTGGGACGCCGCGCGACAAAATCAATATTCAATTCAAACTAAAAAAAACACTATAATAACTGATGATACATTATTCATACACACACGTTCCTGCACATAAGGATAAGAGTGAGAGAGGGTACCTCAGTAACACAGACTGTATGCATTGATCTGAACAGATATAGTGCCTGCGTGGTCTGTTCATTATACAATAGATATAGACATATTTATATTTATAGACATATTATAGACATATTTTTATAGAGCTATAATAGCATAATATAGTATTTCGTTTCGTTGAGCTTAGTGAGAACTTTTTTTGCCGCGCGGCGCACCGTCGTGTTTTGTCACGTTGCGTCACGCTTGGTGAGTATAGGCATTAAGTGTCTCAGCACTGAGAACTGAGAACTGATCCATATTCACTGGATCTCAAGTTGTTATTCATACCAAACAAATCCAAACATTATTCCAAAATGTAAACTTAAAATGTAAAAGTGTGAACGATCGTCCAGTGATCCACTCCAATCTTCAAGACAACCATCAAAATTAGAAAGAGCACGTAATACCATCATCTAAACAATTAGATACGAAAACATTATGAAACACTTAATAACATTAATTTAAATTATATCAAAATATAATATGATAATATAACCGAGGTTATCTAAAATGCGTCATACAGCTATAACTATTCACCAGAAAACAACATCTGCAACGAATGGCGACTATATGTTGATCATAAGGGTCCATTAAATCATGGAACATGGATCAGTCAAGGATCATATGAAAAGTAGGTGAAATCTATAGTGCAATTGAACTTATATTGAATGCAATACTATTTACATATAGAAACTGTTTCGATTATATGTTTGTCATTTCTTTGAATACACAATAATGACATGTAATATGTCATTGTGGAAGTGAGAAGTTTACAAAGAAGCATTTATGTTGAATATTGACATCGTTTTACAAGGGCAAGTATTGTAAAATAATGTTTACAACTTGTATGTATATTTTTTGATTATGCAGTTAAAATATTGCTAACAACTACGACGCAATTCTAATATAATCGACAATCTGTTAAATTGGTTCAAATGTCATATACGATACAACTGCTACTAATTTAATTAAACATATTAATATAAGAAAAAACAAGTCAAATATACTTTTGGTAGGTATATCTGTTAATCAGTGCATTTCATCGATAATATCACGTAAAGATAATAAATAATGAACAGGAAGATATGGCAATACAATTGCTTAGAAACAGGATAAAAAGCAAAAAGTAAATATGTATAAATCTATAAAAATATGTATACTCATTTTATGCGATATCACATCTCCAAAATATCACAAAGAAACAGTTTCATAATTTAAACAAAAGAGAATAAATACAGCAACAATTTGTGTTTGAAAATAGAATTTTAAGCGTAGAATTTTATTAAACTCGTCAAACCACCTGATCAGTTATACCAACAAATTTTTCTTATTGCCACAATTTCAAATATTGCATAAATTATTTAAACTGGTAGTCACCCCCTTTCTTCGTAAAAATGTATTTGATTCAATACAAAGTAAATTGGGAAGTGAAGAAACACCAATACTACATCTTTTTACACTTTGGTTACACCTTACATTTGTTCCCTTAAAAATAAATAAGTTTTAAAACACAAATGAACATTACATGTGTATTTCCCCTGTTTAAAAATAATTCACTATAAAACTAAACTTTATTTTAAAATGTCAATATAATAATTATCATGGCTAGTAGTATTAAGAAAACGTAATTCCATTAGAAGTTAACACCTTTGGATATCTCTCGATATGAATAATGAAACATTAAGCAATATTAGAAACTGCTAACGGTTGTCAGTGTTATGGTAACGGAGGTCAAATCAAAGTGTATGAAATGTTCATATTAATGAATATCACGTAACTGTATTTAATTCTAAGCAAAGGTAACACTATTTATTCTTACATGTTACTATACATTAACTAATGATAAGTAAACTCAAACATTTACAAACAAGAAATAAGTAGATATATAATAAGTATATTATATACATAACCAAGGGCGTAGCCAAGGGGGGTGCGTATGGTGCGTACGCACCCCCCCACACTCACTGACCTGGAGTTCCGCTTGTCTGCTATGAAATTTTTTTGGTGCTATTACATTAAAATATTTATTTATTTAAACTTCATAAACATTCCATGGCATTTACCTTGCTTCTTTCTATTTTTTATGATTTGGGGAGTGTACCTAAATATAACAACCATGACACCACATGGAGATTTGGTTCCACTTATTAGTGTACGCACCCCCTCGCCGGAAAAGCTGGCTACGCCCATGAAACTAACTAAAAGTTTTAAAAAATATATTTTCAATATTTTACTGAGAACAACGATTACAATCCCATCTCGATTCTTACACACTTTAGTACTCTAGCTATTGAATTAGAATAGGGAGATAAGGATTTTAGACTTGAAAAGCGTAATCCTTCTCTCTGGAATGACACAGAATGGTTGGGCAGAAAGATAACAGGTATACATAGAAATCTGACTAATTTCTCCAATTTTAAATGTGACATATCTATCTGAAGTAGATAACTTTTATGTGATTCAGTTGAATAATTTTCTTTTTACAAGTTAGGATATTGCATTGTGGCATAAATTTGTATCTAATCCAAATATAGCAAATAATGATATTATTTAGAATATGTCATAGAATTAGAATTTGTGCTTGGAACATTGTGCTTGTATATTTTACCTGTTTGTATTTTATGTTACCTACTATACTTCAAGTCACATCTTATATATAGGCTAAAAATGCTTGTAATAGCTAATCTAAATAGCTTTGAAAACTATATACGGTGCATTTAACAGTATTTAATAACGTGTTTAGTATATTTAAAAATGCAATGATTAGTTTTTGTAAGTTAGTATGTTGATATTATTAAACGACAGATTAATTTATGAAACGGTGAAATTAGCAACACCAATACTTATCAATTGTTAGAGCTCCATATAGTCGTGGTTGAAATCAAAAACTTAAAAAACTAAATTGAGAATGACAAAGTCCGTGTAAAGTGTATTCATATAATACAAGTAATATTGAATAAAATTAATAAAAATCTTAAAATTCGTAATACTTAATTTTTCTGCAAAATGTTTTATTTAATCACGTATGTCAAAATATAGTTTTACTAAACATAAAAATATCTCCATTATATAATTATAACTGAACTAGATTGTGCTGGAACCGACAACTTTACATTACGTGCAGGGACAAATGAACAAATTACAATTTTAATAATCAACAAAATTTAGTTTTATTTGATAGAATACATCTTAAAATGCGCATTTTTACAAAACTTTGCAATAAATTATAATAGTACATATATATGTCGTAGCATAGCTTTAAAAGGTAATTTATACAATAAAAAAACGGCATACATTTACATATATGTTTCAGAAATATAACCGAGTAACTGTCAACAGCAGCACTATTAAAGATAATGCTATCAATAATTACATCACAATCTTCATGGAAGCAATTATTGGTTGTTATTTAATATTTGTGTCAGAAATTTAGAGACTAAAATACTGAAGTTTGGTATTGGCCTCTGTGCTACACTAGCTGCTTTTAACTTTTATGGACTAAAATGGGTCCTTTAAGCGTTTATGAAAATTTCAGTTGACATATTAAAAATTTTCGCATTGATGCTACTAACATTTAATTGTCATCATTAAAGTCATTAATAATAATATAGACGACAGTGATTTTTTTTAAATAAACATTTTCTCTGTGAAATAATTATATATAAGGTTTTGGAATTAGAGCTCTATTATTTTATTTTATTGTATTTGAATGCGCTAGATAATTTTGAGGAACAAAATGCAAAATATCTTCAAGATTGTGTTTATTATAGGAGTTGTATGTGTTTTACAGGCTCCGGTTGAATCCTGTAAGTAATATATAATATAATATTTTGTAAGTATGTAATTATAATTATACCGTTTATGGGTTATTTCACTGTCTCATTTTTAAATATATTTTATTGGGTTCACTTATATATCATCCTCTTTGATATACTTCTACGTTCATAGAATAAAAAAAATGGTTTATTATTTATGTTTTACTATTACCATTAAACATTTGAAAAATACGTATTTATATGAATAATTTTGAATGCCCTGTCCTATTACCACATGTATGTTATACCTTTAAATATGCTTCAGCGAAAAAATCTGTGAAAACAACAGCCATAAACTCTTTTAATATTTATATAAGTGTCAAGGGGGGCACACTGGGTGCAACAAGGGGACACATAATTATATTCAGCTCATATTTTCAAATATGGACTTCTGTTTTGCTTGTGACTATTCATCTAGCTATGCATAATACAATATTTATGTTTCTGTATTTTCAAAAGTGTTTTATATTGTCGGAATTATT
>JAUZND010008886.1:0-30007 GCA_034780555.1 Coelogynopora nodosa
TTTTTTAAAATTTTGAATAGTTATACGAGATTTAACCGAGCCATAATCATCCTGATAACCATTGGAGTTAACCCAACGGGTACTTTGAAATGGCCTACTATTTAAACAATTTCTATCTGATAACTACATTTTGAAATTATTCTGCACTGACTTTCAATTCAGTTGATTGCAGTATGCAATTTACTCTCGTACTCCCAAACGAAACTTCTTACAAATTAGAATAAAATGAGAGAATATGAAATTTCTACTGGGGAATTACAGTAACTACATACAGAAAGATTCCCATCATCCATATATAATGAAGACACATTTAACCGCAGGAATCAGAACAACACAACTGAAATCTGTACGACAACCAACGGAGCCATAACAAGTTCACATTGTATTTGAAATCATATTGATACCGCAAGGAAACAACCTCAAAGAAAACACTAGTAAATTACGAAAAAACCAACTTTAAAAATTCCATATAGCAATGAGAAAATATCTTGTAGTTTTAGAAAAGCAATAAAAACTTCTGGATTGGTTATCCATGCATTATTAATTCCTTTCCCGAATTTAGCTAAAATTCTAACGAGAAATATATACCATTAAAGAAACTGCTAAAAAAAAGTATTTGCGAGATTTGTGTCCTCTTACCCATTAAGAAATATTGTGCCAATAGCTTGGCAATATATAAAGTTTCTTGACATTTTATTTTATTGAAATAGAATTTATGTTATGCAGTTGACACGTTTATAATTTAGTGTCCTCATAGACCGGACCTAATGTCTAATATTTTGCTATTTTTATTCATAATAGGTGTGATACGAATACAAAAAGTAAACGACCTTTACATTTCACAAGCATGATTATACGTTTGTACCTGCGGTCAATACATATTGTAGGTTTAATTATGTTTAATCCATCCATTGTTTAATTATGTGTCATTTCACATGCATACATTAAAATATTGATCAACTATCTACAAAAAATTAAACAAACTCACCAAAAATTGGGGACACAATCTATAAAACGCTATAATTAACATGTAGAACATGGTAGTTAAACCAGAGTAGCATTGAAAATTTTCAAAGTATAAGTAAAATATTAATAGCATAACCTTACAACAATGAGGTTAATATAAAAATACCCATATCAAGAAAAACTTTTAATAATTATATAATTGTAGTTTCATTTTTTCTTCTTTTTCTTATCATCGATTCTTCATTCGTTGTTTAAATAAACAAATAAATTTTTGCTTTTTTATATATTAATATTTTATATTATATTTTAGTATTTGAAACGATGACAACCAATATTAAGTGGCTGTGAGTCGGTGTGAAAAATACTTCATTCTTGAGAGGTTATCATTTCAATAGATTTCATACAATTGAGTTGACATTTTCACACATGTTTAATGTAAATGTTCTTTATTTTTTTTTAATTTCCATAAAACATATCTTTAGTATAATATCACAATTAGCATCACTTATTACAACACAATTTTTTCAGTTTTCTAAAAATATATTTTATTATAAAATTTTGTAATTTAAATCATTTTTAATTTTTTTAAATATTATTATTTTGTGACATCTTTTTCATATACAATTTCAAAATGATTTGCTACTACAAAAATGTGATGATCATTTTTATTGAAAAATCAGGAGCTGCCTTTTTTGTAATTTTATTTATTACATCATATATCGGTTTAGGCATTACAATTGATTTTAACATTTCAATAAATGTGTTCGAGAAAGAAATTAACTTAACTTAAGAAATTAAATTAGCTGATGACATTATACAATGTTATCCGTTGATATACGATCATCAAAGTAGACCTCCACCATTACATTTCTTCGACAAAAGCCACAAAAATAGTAGACACATCCGCAAATATAGTTTCTTTAGAAATAGAAGGATAATTGGTGTGACGTAACAGTTACAGATTATTATTTTTTTTTAAATATTCGTAAGCGATATATATAGCAAGTGATTCAAATTCTCAGCTCACTTGGGAAATTACTACTACATATAAAATGGGTTAAGTTCTATTGCTATTGCTATATTGTTCACAACGGAATAGTCTTCATATTACCATGGATAAAAATAAAATGCGTACGAGTTAATTAATTCTGAAGTTGGATTTCCAAGTTTTATAGTTTTTTTTAAATATATATTAAATTGTAGTATTTTATTATTACTTTTGTAATTAATAATATCATAGTTACTAATTTATTTTAAAACAAACCTAACATTAATTCAATATGTTTAATAGTTAACACTTATACTCAAAAGTAGATATATTTATTTACGGATAAGAATTAGTAATTTTATTTAAATGTTATAATATGATATAATAATAATATCTTAGAAATACTTTTGTTCTATTTGGAAGACTTTAAGACTTATATTTTAAATGCTATCCGATATATTTATTCACATTTTAATCAATTAATATGTGTTAAATACTTATATATATTATATTACAAAAGGGATCATTTAAATTCTACATTTTGTAATAGCATTAATTTTTACAAGAACTATTTTCATAATTAATTTAGTGGCACTGAATAGTTAGTTTGGAATACCTATATATAACATATATTAACAATTTTACAGATGAATTTAAATAAGCTTTTAATAAATTTAAAAAAACAAACGGATTAAAAGAGTATGAGTGTTTTCAGAAAAAAACATTTTATATATATAATAATTGCTAATTGAAACAAAATTTATACAATAGTGGCAAGATACAGACAACTGAAATAAAATATAAACTATAAACAAAACAAATAGTAGATAATAGTAGTATATCACAGAGGAACGTAATCTATGTTTTAATTGTTTAAATCATGAGTTCCATAAGCAACTGTGCAGCAGCATAAATGCAACACGTATACTGTGACAAATAATAAAATACTGATATAGTAAGGCAACTTATAAGTAACTATTATTAAACAAAAACAATATTTCCACATTATGTTTTTATACTGCATATATACATAGTGAACAATAATTAAAAACAATAAACAAAATCAAGTCACTCAGTGCGCAGCTATTGAATTATTTACACTTCCACTAATTTCTTTAAAGTCAATATTTATAACTGATGAATCCATGACATTATCAGGCTTCTCTGAGGGCTCCAACGGAGAAGAATCCATCTCAAAGTCGACCTCGTCATCGACTGGTTTATGACAACCCTCCTCGTCGCTCACCCGGGCCACTCCTCGGTCACCAGTTGCCTTGGAGATCACCAGGTTCATCGGCTGCGATCTGGAGTCGGTCTCGGAGAGATCCGCCAAACTGTCGGCATCATCCCCGTCGTGGTCACTGTCAGTTACTGATATCGACCGACTGCAGGGAGGTGGAGAACCGCCAGCCTGACTCTCCTGACCTGTCGGACTTTGAGTTCGCGTACTGTTGGGGTCGTCGGGTGATCCAGGCTCCAAAGTTGGTGTTGCGAGGTGGTCGTCATGGCGATAGCTGTTGATGTGTCCGCCGCGAAATACGGGGACTTCGGAGAGCAGCAGTTGCCGTTGGCGTTGCCGGGCGGAAGACACGATGGGCGGGTTGAGCACTGAGTTGGGGATTGGTAGACGTTCGCCCATTGGACGGCCTGCAATGTGTGTGTAAAGTGTATAATGATGTGAGCATGTTAAGAGAAGTTATATTAAGGTATTGTTCTTAAATGACTTGCCGAGATGTTATTGGATAGTTTACACTTTTATTATCATACATTAAAATTAAATTCAATTAATATATTCATATAAAGTCATAAAATCATATAAAATTACAATTATAATTAATTATTTTATTTTAATAAAATCACGTATTTTCTAAACTATAAACTTACATTTAAACATTTTAAATTATTAAAAAAAATATTGACAGTATACTTATTGAAGGAGAACCACATTTGATATGTCTAATATATTCATGGATATAATAAGATTAATTAAATTTACTAATATGTTAAGCGTATAGTTATCTATTTAAATCTCTATTGTTGTATTCTTTCGTCCCTAAAAGTAAAGGTCAGTGACTATTACTCAATAGTGAGTCTCTACAACTATCGCCACTTCACTCACCGGTTCCATCGTCAACAATGACCGCGTTGTCGGGAAGCTTCTTGGTCGAGTGAGTCATGTGAAGACGCGGGTTGGGGTTGGCGCTGTGCCTGTTGCGGCTGCGTCGGGAGCTGAACCACATGTTGCACTCGCGGATTGTACACTTGTGCATCTCGCGGAGGTGAACAGCGCTGTAGTGGATTTTCAGCGCGCCTGCATGTCAAGTGAAAGGGAAATTTTTTTTTGATGTCGTTCTCTAAAAAATTGGAAGGCAACTATGATATTATTTTTCAGCTATATTGTACTGCGTTGCTGTAATAGTTGCCGAAACCAGATTTTGATTTTAAATGTATTTAATGTTTAAAAATCGCTTAATAATAATATGTTCAGACCGTATATTATTTTACTTAGATACAATTTCCTAAAAGCAGTGGCTGCCTTCGAAATGAAAGATTAAGAGGTGTTAAAATCGATTGTCATAAAAAATGGATATATCGGTTTTAAAAAACATTTATTTTAGTAGATTACATTTTTCTAAATCCATAAAATTACAATTTATGATCTGGGAACACCTTACTATACTATTGTTAAGATAGTACTATGAGACATGCATAGATCTGAATAATTTATATATATTTTTTATTATTATATAACATACTTTGCTTTTATATTTAAATAATGAGTGAAAATTGTATTTATACATTTTCAATTTTGTTATAAAAATTTGATGGCAATATTTCAAATAGAAATATATGAATAAAAATAATATAAATATAGTAATATTACAATTAAAATAGTATGTCAATGATACTATAAATAAGGTACTAGAGGCTCCTTTTCTATAAAGCTTAGCTTATAAAATTTATTTATGTTTATGATCAATCATTATTATAGTAAAAAAAGGAATAAAATAAAAAATAAATTGTTCTACATATTTCTTAAATTTACAAAGTGAAATAATTTAATCCATAGATTTTTTCATTTATCAAAAGTGGTATGTTTTTTTCCATTTATTTTTCTTTTATATTATTTATATTATTATTTATTTATATTCCATTGTTCCAATAAATTTATGGCGTGTATAATTATATACATCCTAGTCAATATGTATATTAATATTACGGTAGATTTCTATTAGACAATGAAATCAACAAAAGTGGTTTAGGGTTTTAATAAACCCTAAACAATATAGTAGTAAAAGGACTATATATTCTCGGCCACATGTTAGCTTTTCAAATCAATAACTGATATATAACTAATTATTACGTTTTATGAATTAATTGACTTTTCAAGAAATTATTTGGTCCTAACATTGTACAAAATACACATTTGTTTTCTGGGTTATGAGTGGATAAGATTTTAGACAAATTTTAATGATTAAATAGATAGACATATATATATATATTCCTTATTCGATTATCATTAATATAACAAAATACCTGATTAATATAATACAACATATAATTTAACTTTAAAGGCTCACCTTTATCACAAAAGGACTTGTTACACGTGGTGCATAGAACTCTTTTCTTATTCCTAGTGAAGGTAGCGGGTGGTCCACAACTGCCGGCCGCCTGGTGACCGTTCCTCCCTTCTCCCCTCTGCAGACCACCTCCGCCGCCCTTGCCAGCATGATTATGATGCACCCGCACCGGAAGACCGGCCTCGATCAGCACCACTACCTCCGAAGAGGGGGACTCGCTTCTCCCACCCTCGCCACAGCCGCCGCCGCCTTCACCACATTCGTCAGTCGTCGTCATGGTTACGTTGTTATAGTCCAGGGCGGATAGCGACACCGTGTCGTCGTCTCTCCCGTTGTAGGTTTGGTCGTCTAGAGCGATGGTGGCGCCTAGTCCACCGCCGGTTTCCTCGTCATTGGTGGATAACGATTTTTTGAGTCGTCGCTGCTGTTGCTTACCAGCGAAGTCGGATTTTTTTTCGTCGATATTGTTGTTAAAACAAGTTTTGTTGACTCTCAGACGTTTTGTTTCAACAAAATGCGAGGTGACTGCAAAAATTGGTGAACACAGAAAATGTTTAAAAGTAATTAATTTGGAAACATAAACGTATATATATGGATATTTACACAAGGTAAGATTATAACAATATTACCATTGCGTACATCAATTTTAAAATACATAATATATTTCGAAGTTTTAAAACATATTCGTTTTTTATATTTTGATATTTCATATATAATTTTGATTTATGTTTTCATATTATAATTCACATTTTTATATTTTGTTTGTATTTTATTTATATATTTCATATATTTATTATTTATTTAAAATATAAATTTTTAAATTGAATACTATATTGTATAGGTAATTTTTATAGAGGATATCTCATCTTCTGCTAGCATATTCTAAATAATATATTATTTTCTCTTTCATCACAAGAAATCTTATTGTTATATCAACACACTACATGTGTATCCATATATAAACATGTGCTATATACTATTGCAAGCTATGATTCAGATTTTAAAAGCAATCATTTATTAGTAAAATAGTAATATAGGAAACATTTCTGTTAATTTTATCTCAAAACAGGTATAAATATTGAACGAATGTTTGATACGAATCAACCAGTTGTTGCCCATGAAATTCGGGATTGCCTTTTTTTGTCAAGATGTTACGTGTCAAACTGACATTAGTAATGGGATAATGAGTTAACTTAGAAGATTGGTCTGTTACAATTTATCCATATTATAACTAACTATATATGTAATATAAACACAAGCACGTCACTGACTATCTCAAACGGATTCATACATACACTTTACTTTTTCCTGTCAAAAACCAAACCCCATTAGTGCAGGTCTCCGGGCAGATAATTTCATGTTTTTGTCGCATACATGTCACTGACTGCGGTAAGTGAGATAATGTCCAGCCTATACAAGTGACATCTCTATTGAAACTTGTGTCGTCCGCAGTGAACAAACCAGTATATTATATTATGTATACGCATACATAACTGACTAAAGGAGATCACTCGCACATAACATGAGGCACTTTTGTAAGGAACTTTTAAAAGTGTCCCCGCGCGGTAATAAAATATCAATTTTGAAATATATTTATGTCACTAAGACATATATCGGAATTTGTTATCAACTTCTATATATCCTCTGGTTTTAGGTTTATGTATAAACAAAATAATATGTGTATCACGCGAATATAGACTAAATATGCATGACTATATTCGAGAAACACTCTTATAAATAATATTTTATAAAGTTTAGGATTTTTGTTTCATGCAATAGTATTATTTTAGTTTCATAAGCTAATCGAGGGTAGTATACTTATGGACAAAATAAAACTTAATGTTATCTATTTCTAAATATTTTTCAAACTTTTTCATTCTATTTCATTCACTTTCTAAAATTGTCTTACATTTTTAAATACTTGAAAGTTAACCATGTTAAGTGTTGCTGCTATATGTATTATCTGTATATTGGCATAAAAAAATGTTTATTTGATGTTTATGTGACACGTAATTAATATTTGATCTTTTATCGTATATTTAAAGAATTGTTTTTAATGAAATCATTAATTTATATATAATTAAATTAAAAAGTAATACATAACATATGTAAAGTATGGGAGATACATAGAAGGCCTTATATAAATGTAATATAATATAAATAATAATATAATAAAATTAATATCTTATTTTCAATGATAAAATAAAGTAGGTAATTATATTGTTGTTATTACATAATATTATTTTTCTCCTCAGATAATTTTATATAATTATTTAATCGTAAAAATGATCAAAATATATACAATTTCTAAGCAACATTGGTGAGTTAATTATGTAGATATTAAAAACTATTTAATATTGAGTAAAGATTATATATAAAAAGATATTTTCTCTAAAAAATTTTTATATTTTTCTATTCTCACTTATTAAATATTATATCTTAACTTTTTTTATTAACTTTCGTATAATAATTTATACATATATAGTTGGACAAAATATATTTAAAACATATATTCTTGTTTTCAGCAGTGCAGTATATAAGTATAGTTTGATGTGTATTAGAAAAAGAAGAAGTTGTTTTCGGTAAAGTAAAAACAAATTATTTAATCCCAACCAATTTACAGGAACCTTGTCGGTGGAGATAACGCTGTTTTGACAGAACATTCTATATTTAACGGGTATATGCTATAGGCGGCGACTATCAGGGAAACATGCTGAAGCGTTATTGACGCTCCGACTCCACCGTCGATCATCGTTACTGAGTCGTCCGGCCGGAATTACAATCTATGCCGACACCCCACAGGGGAGAACGCTGGGTATTTGGACACCTCAACGTGTCTTCCCTGCCTCGCCAATGGTGTAGGTTGCAATGCACGGAAAGTATGTATTATAGGAATTATTAAAACAAAAAATAATAAGTATTATTTTCTAGTTGTATATACTATACATATAGTTAGTTGATCATTTTACATTTCATATATATGAACATATTCATACAATATGGTTTTACATTGACAAATAAATAATACGTTATTATATTGATATTTAATATGTAGATATTTATAAATAATTAACTTATTTAATGTTCAAATTTCGCATATTAATAAAAAAAGTTTTTAAAATTTATTACGAAAACAGCTAACTCTCATTCTAAATCGCAGTATTTACCGATAAATATGATTATCTTTCCTTTTAATGCTAAATCCGCTCATTCTATCAAATCTATTTGCTCTTCTCGTTTTGGGATTTCTATTTTTCTATCTTTTATTTCTGGTACTCATCTTAAAAGCCTTTCTGGTCCCGCAGCCGCCTTCATTCTTTTATACCTCAATATTCTTTTACAACTTTTTTTGTTTGATTGTGTTCGTGTTTGGTTATTTTACCTTTATCATTTATTAATCAATTTTATTAATTCTTGAAAATATTAACTGTAAATATTTTTTTGATTTTTGAAAAATGTTATTAACGTTATTGTAATTGCCATAGTTATTTGTTTGAATGTGCGTATTAAGAAAATGATTATCGTTAAAATAAATGTATTATATGTTGATTGTTTCCTCTTGAAAAGGCCTTTGTAGGAGAATGCGCTAAAGTTTTTTTTATTATAAATACATTATTTCATTGCACAATTTGGTTTTATATTTTATTTTCTGTAAGTGAAATTTTATTTTAATGACATGGTTAATTATTAAGGTTTGTGACAAATTGCAACAAATTAATTTTGAATGCTTTTCACAATTTTTTAACGTATATAATGTCTTCTTTATTTTGTGGAATGGATGCATTGATGACCTTTTTAAGTGATCACATTTTTGTGTTTTCTGGAATATAGTTGCATATATAATATTTTGATTTTGTAACTTTGAATAAAAAAGCGAATAAGTTTAATACGATTGCAGACATGATATTGGAACATTTATAAAAAAATTATCATTGATATAAATTTCATGCAAAATTGAAAAATGGAGCAATCAAAAAATATAGGTTATATAGTCAGTCCATGTTTAAAATGTTTAAGTATGTGCACATATCATCATGAAACATTTATATTTTTAATGTGTTTTTATTAGGTATGTTTATAACTTTTAGAGGTCGTCAGAAACCGCATTAAATATAAGCTACTGACATGCATTATGCTATTATGGTCGTGGAGGCAAGCACCCCTGTCAATGATTTACTATTTTACCTCAAATTAACCAAAATCTAATATGAATTTGATTTTGTTGATTTTGTCGATAATATTTCATAATAAACTACTGCATTTATTTTGAAAGTGTTTGACCAGCCCAGCTGACACCCCGACAAGAAACCCTACTGCTGATCACTTGGAGACTACACCAACACGGCTATATGTTATCTGGATTCTGATTACAGAAAAGGTACATGCCGATATATGACTATATTTCTCTCCTACCCATGTCTAACATGCATCACACAATATAATTTGACCAACAACACGTGCGATAAAAAATTGACTGACGACTGATATTAAATTATACGAAGCTCTTGCATGGGTCCCTCCCTTTCCTCATCCTCTTCCCCTCTCCTGACTTCGGACGGATTAACTCGCTTCAACAGAGAGTCAGCAAGTGCTCTTCAAATCTCCCCCTCTCTCTCCCCTATCGGCGGTCCCGAACGATATCAACGCCGGTTGCCAGGTGCTATGCACCGCGGGTATACTCACGAGGGGAACACACCGTCTTGTTGACGGCTGAATATATTTTATGTCAGATGATGGGTATGCCGCGGTGTGGTGGACGTGTTCAATTTATTCGACTTGATGTGTGCGCATCTCGATGACCACGGGGAATTTGAATGGATGGAGGTGGTTGAAGTGGTGGTGGAAAAACACTTTCAATCCCCGGAATGGCGATGGCATCGTATATCTAATTAATTAGTGACGCCTTTATATAGAAGTCATCCAAGTATAATTAAGAGAAAATATAACGCTTGACTTTCGTCTCAGTATCTCATTATTTTCTGGTGAATAAATGTTCACACTCCTACATACAACTGAGATTAAAAGACTTTGACTGGTGCATTACATAATTTGGAACATCGCACCCACTCGTTAATTACTAACGCTGCAGGTGAATGAGACTAAATTAAGAAAAAAAGTGTTTATGATCATCATTATGTATATCATTATAATTGTATGGTTTGCTTCACATTGATATTTTTATGACTTATAATAAGACATTCATAATTTTCACTACGCAAAACCTTTGAAGTCATTCGCAAAATTGAATCACTTAACACATTTTTGAAATGTTTGTGTATAATGAACTAATAATATGTGTTTCGGACTATATATAAATATTACCTATTTAATCTAATGCTTTTATATTATGCAAACAATATACGAAAATATATATATAAATTAAAAAACTGTTATTGTGAATTAATAGGTGATTTCTATAATAACAATATCCTGTTTTACTTAAATTTGCGAAATATAACATAGTTTATTTAATAGCTTGGTGATATATCTAGTGCTTCACTAAATAGATTCACTAACCATATAGATCTTCGACGATAGATTAACTGAGCGAATTGTGTTATGGTGTACTGATGTTATCAAATTATTGCTCAAAATTCATCAAAATCAAAATTATAAATTCATACTCCAATGACGAAAAACATTTAAATCGAAAAATATCCAAGCTATATATATAATCTAAAAGCAATAAAAAAAAACTTGGCATGCCGTGTATAATAAAAATTGTATTTGATAATAATTGTAATTTATTGCAGCGCACCTTCGTATGAAAGAATGAAGAATAAATTGTTGATATTTAATTTATTTATAGAAAATGTTCTTCTTAAATATTAAAAAACTATTATTTTTACAAAAATGGGTTTCCAAAATTCCACCTTAAAACCCTATCAATTTGTAACTTAGTATTACTATTATTATAAGACTTTAAAAAGTATTTTGTTATGAAAATACATGACTTAGTAAAAAATAAATTTATTAAACTTGGCCAATTTTTTTTAAATCGCGGCTATGCAAAGGATTTAACCATATCCATAGGTGTAATCCGTTATAAAGTTTTATATTTGGGCAAAAATCTCAAAAATATATGTATATGTATTTATTATTCGAATGGGCCTCAAAATAAATATCGAATGCGCTTCATATACTGTATATGTATTAGTCTATTTGGCCTCAAAAGTATCGAATAAGCCCCGTTTTTCGTGGGCCAATCGAATGGCATTCGACATTTTGGGTCGCATTCGATATTATTTTGGGGCCCATTCGATTAGTAAAACTATATATATATATAACTAAATATATGGAGAGTCATAAGTGTTTTAAATGCGAGTTCAGAAAATTCTGAAAATTCCTCCAATTATGAAATATGTCCGTGAGTATTAAAATAACATATTTACTTATCTTTCACAATTAAACAGAATATGAAACCGAAAATTAGTACTTATATATAGTTATTTAATATTGTTCATAAGGGTTGTTCAAATATGTTATAAAGCATAAATTGGCACTTTTACCATGAAATAGCAAAATACCAAACCACCCACCCTACAGTCTTATGTAACACTTAGAATTTTTGAGCACTTGAAATATTTTTTTTGCAATGATAAAAATTCAAAATTCCTGAAACCAAAAACAAAATTTCACAAAATAAAATTATTTTTTGTTTTATAACAGAGGATTAGTCTATTCTTAATATTTTATTTTCTATCAGATAAAACTAAATACAGCTAAATAGATATTAAAAACCCTAACATTAGTCATTTTAGTGTTGCTCTTTGGGGGTAAGAATATAATTTTTGCAAATTGTATTTTTACCCCCTAGACTTTGAGCAAAATCTTTTCTATGTTTTCATTACCCTATAGAGTAAGCAATATAGTAAGCAATATATATATTGAGCTAAAATTTAGCACGGCAGAAGCGCTTATGATGGTTCCTAGCATGTGTGTATGTTTCAGACGTGGGGTCCTGTACGGGGTCCCGTAGCCTTGGTTCCCCACGGTCATGTTTTGGTTATTTTTGACAAATTGCTGTTGTTGAGGATTAATTTATGCAACACGTATAACAGTTACTGTAAATCTCATTACATTAATCGAAAGAACTCTCCAATCTCTTCAAAATACTCCAGGTCAAATAGATTTAATTTAAAAAATAATGTTCGAGGAATTTTTTAAAATTTTTTGTTGTTGTATTTTTGTATTTAAATGTATTTTGTATATAAAAATGTATTTTTTAAATTCGCGAAGTCCTCGGTTTTTTTCTTTTGGCGTCAAAAATACCATTGGTAACAGGAATTCTGAATCACTCTGTAAATCAATCAATCGTTTCACTGATTTTATATTGACGTTTTTAATCAAATTTATTTTAAAAATAATTTAATCCAATAATCAACATTGACAATATTAAATATACCGCGTCCCTTTGCTTTTTACTATTCCATGAGAATCTTTGTGGAATATAAATTACCTTCATTTTTGTATTTACTTGTTACATTTTTTTTAATAAAGTAATAATTCACATATGTATATCGCGATTAAAGCTTGTCTATTTATTGTTGGACATGGGGAGATAATTTATTAAAAAAATTATTATTATATTATAGTATATTACATGTACAACAATCAATAGACAAGCTTTATTCGCATTATACATTGTATGTCAATAATTATACTTTATTCAAAATTTAAAAAATTAGCAACAAAATGCAAAAAATATGGTATTACAGACAACAGGTAGAAGAAAATAAATACTCTAACTCACTATTTCTACGCTGTTTGATCGGCGACTTCAAAGTGCTCTCGCCTCCTCCTCCTGACATCGGCTGGCACTCGCCCCCCAACCACACCCTCGGCATCACCGGCAGCGGCGGCAGCGACTCCATGCCCTTCAGACTGTTGGTCACAGCATCCGACATCATCATCGGGAACAGGTGCATTGCCATGCTGCCCTCATTGGTAGACGCCGCCATGGCGAGAGCCGCTGCTGAGGGCATTATTCCACTGTCGACGCCGCTGCCGCCACCGCCACCGCCACCTATAATGGCCCGATCGCCGGCCACTCCCGGGGGGAGATGCGGGACTGTCATGGCAGCCGCTGCGGCAGCAAATTGTCGGAAGTCCAGGGTTGGATCGATAGGAAAGGGGGCGGCGGCTGGATTGCGCTGGGATTGGCTGGTGGGGGTGGTGGTTGTGGCCGCCTCGATGAGAAGCATTTCGTAGGCGAGAGCTCGAGTGTCATAGAATCGGAGGAATTGCTGCAGGATGACAGGTTCCTCTTCTCGTCGACAGGTCACCCACGTGTCTCGAGCTTGGCCCATATTGTCCTATATATGGTACATTACAATATCAGTACTATATTCATAGAGCAAAAGTATGAAATTCTGATCTACAGATGGTTTAAAAAATACAAAAATTATAAATGATTTATTTCCAAACACTGCTTGCTATAAATTAAAATAAATTTAGATTAGAAATACAATCTGTATCAAATTACGCAAATATAGATAGTATAACTGCGTTAAATAATTCATTGATTAATTAATGTTGAGCTATTCGTATTTCAATTCATTAAAAATGAAGTTAAGGTAAAGTTAATTTAATATAATGTTTTGTATCCTTCATATCCGTTTAAATTACTCAGACACAAGAAGTCCATATTATAGAAATATATAGATAAAAATAATGATATAGTTCTGTCATAGATTGAAGTTTTAGCATCTTATTTGATTAATTGTGTTTATTCCTGAATTCTTTATAAATTATATAGAGAACTATAATGGACATTTAACTATTTCAAGAAATTACACGAAAAATAAATCTATAAATTTGTTAATAAGTATACGCAAACTATGATATTGAATGATAGCTATATAAAAAACCACATAACTATAAATTCAACAGAAACCTTTTTACTTACCAATAATATGTAACCTCGACTGTAGTCCTGGAAGGTCCAACCGAAGTCGTGCAAAACTCGATTCAAGTCATTCTGAAGGTGTGCCGGAATGAGACGATCCAGGAGAATCTTGAGGTTGACGGGAATCGCGTGTGTTCCCAGGAGGACCATACTGGCCACATCGTAGGCAATAGCCGTTGTCAGACCTTCCAGGTGAGAGGTTGAGATCAGCGGGAGTGGGCTCAGCTTGGCCAGTACTGCAAGAGAAAGAGAGAGATGGGGTAGATGGGGTAGATAGACAGATAGATAGAAAGTAAATAAGTTAAAAATATGATTTAAAATATATAATATGTTAAAATGATCATGAAAAAGCAGTAAACATATTGGAAAATTTTACCATGGGAAATAACTAAAAAAGCAATTATTTAAAATTGTTTTTTATGTAGATAACTTTGAATTATTGTCATATAATTGCTTAAAGACTGAATTTAAACACTTTAAAATTTTAAAAAAGGAAGTTATTACACTAGAAATTACGAAAGAATATCTTAATAAAAAAATACACTAAAATACACATTTTTTTATAAAATATTAGAATATATTCAGTACATATATATAATATATTTTGCATTACACTTATAGCTAATCTCGTAATTATATATTAGAGTTTGATCTAAGGATCACCCAAAGATTATTGAAAATATAATGATCACCTTTAAATGAATGAAAATACCAAAGTTGATAACCACTTGATTATACTCTATCACATTTAAATATGACAGCACTTCAATATATTAAAGTCAAAGAAAATGTAAAGAAATTTTTCCACGTGAAGTAAATATGACGATACTAGGATTGGAACAAGCTGTATATAGTGTATACCTGCTCGTTTATAGGGAACGATGTTACCATGTTGTG
Organism: Coelogynopora nodosa; assembly: GCA_034780555.1. Lineage (NCBI taxonomy): Eukaryota > Metazoa > Platyhelminthes > Proseriata > Coelogynoporidae > Coelogynopora > Coelogynopora nodosa. The sequence goes on from JAUZND010008886.1 coordinate 15,341, forward strand.
AGGAACTCTAATTATCACAAATTGTGATGATTTATTTCTACTACATCAAACCTTTTCCTGATATATATAATGTATAATGATTATTATTCATAATGAAAAAGTGTACAGAGGGGTACCCAGACTGATATATGTACGATATGAATACACAGAGGAGCCGGAGATTTCCTGGCGACTTTTTATACAATGGAATCATCTTGACTGTGATATCTGTAGTAATTTCAATAATAGTTTTAATACAAAATTTAATGTATTTTTTAGTATTTATTATTTTTGATACCATTACAAATTTATAAAATATTTATATCAAATTTGAAACCCAGATTGAATACAAGTATTAAAAAGCATATATATATTGGAACGGTTTGTATAAATATTTATTTTTTAACATATATCAACTGTTATTGTCAATACAGTCTATTGAAGGGAGGTTAAATTGTGTTTAATTTACGCACAAGCAATGGTCGAATCAATGCCTCCATCCTTAGTAGCTCCCGCAGGATATACCTGCAGCGTGACACTACTAAGTAATAGCCTCTATATGCAGGGCCTGCACAACGTACCGTGGGCCACCCAGCCATGGCGGCATCCATCGCAGTGTCGAAGGTTGGTGGACCCTGGCTTATATCCGTGACAATCACAACCCGGCAGGACACATCGGGCGGACGTCTAGTCAACATGACAGGGAATAAGAAGGAGGAAGATAGAACTTAATGTAGCACATGTAATGCTCAAAACACTTGTCAAAAAGCATATATAGTAAGGAAAGTATAATAATAAATAATAATTAAATAAAAATGTAATCATTATTTTTTTGTTTTTTTGTTGAACACATTTCTACTAAAGAAATGTTTATGTTAAATAATGTTAATAGTGTAATAATGTTATTAATGTAATAATGTTAATAATGTTGAATAATTACAGTACATTATGTATAGATACGTTTTATTTTAAATTTTTTGTTTAATTTTAATTTCGCATAAATTTGTTTAATACCATAATTATTTGATTGTAAATTTGTTACTTATTTATTTCTCATCAATTTAATTCAATCTTCTTGTTTTATTTAAGAAGTAATAATTTAATTATAATAATAAATATATTAATATTCAATTGCCTCAAATTTACTATTGAGCTGATTTATGGACCCTGTATATAGGAAAATCACAAATATATTTAATATATAATACCTACTTTATATATATGGTGGTTTAAAAATCATTCGTTCAGTTTTCATTATGAGACTATTATATAATCTGTCGAAGAAATAGTTATGGTACCTTATCAAACTGTCTATTTAACAGATTTTAAATATTTATTCTCAATAAACTCTATAATGCATTATATATTTTTACCTCGCTCTACGTATTTTGATTTGACCAATGATATAAATAGTATAATGGACTACTTTGAACATGGAAACTTATTCGGTTATATTTGTATATTGGGTGTTTTATCAAATATCTAGACTATATTCGAAAGTTTAAAGTTTTATGAAATATACATAGATGTATTTATATAATAAAAAATATGTTATGATCTAAACGGCCCTTATACAAATTGTTATGTAGAATTTACGCTGAAAACAAAAAATATATATTATACATAAACATTTCGATACATTTGGTAATGCATTTTATACCATTGTAAATTAACCGCTCCATCTTAAATTTGTCATTTATACTCGCATGCAGAGAAAACAGTGTTTTTTCTGAGTATATTATAGGTTAGCGTTACATTTATAACTGGCGATATTATGTTTAATATGTAGTTTACTGTTATTGTTTCTTTATACGTTGGAGGAGAAAAGAATATGTTTTTCTGAATAGGTTGGCGTTATTTCTATAATAATTGGATTTATTCCGTTTTATATTTAGTTGTTTTTTTGTTTCTATTGTATATTCATTCTTCATCACTATATACGCAAACCCTTTAGTTTCAGGTTTAAAATTAGAAAACATAGATTTTATCTTATAGTTTTACAATCGATGATTATATTGTAATACAACTGCACAACATTAAAAACAATGAAAATTAGTATTTTTTAGTTTAGTCAATATTATAAAAGATAAAACAGAGAGCTTCAAAAACTTCAAAGCCGAAAAATTAAACGTAAAAATATATAAATTCTTTAACAACTACGATTATAGAAAAAATGTAGATATATATATACATATATTACACATTTAAATTTCGGCCGTCATTATTGCTAAATTGACAACGGGCAACCTTTAAAGAATATGTGAATTAAAATCAGCATATATATATCAGCATATCATCATATATTCTGTCACGAGGCATCAGTCAGCAACATATTATATATGCAAAGGGAGTGTCGAGATTTAAAGATCGAAATACTTTCCCAAATAAATAGATATTAATGAAGGGTTAAACCTCTCTATCAATCACACCACGGGAGAAATAGTCAGAACTAAATCTGCCCTGTTATATAGCCGATTTTGTCTTCAATCATCAACAAATTGGACATCTTTTTGCACCAAATTAACACGTTTGTTAGACTATATAACGTCTGATGATGATTTGAGTGATGTTTTTTCAATAAGATATTCTGTTGAATTTTATTAACGCCGCGGTGAAGTTATATGGGATTAACAGACGTCAGAACAGATTTGGTGTGTTTGGTCATTATAATGCTTGAGATGATCCTGTGATTGACAATTCCATTTATTTAAACGATTTGTTAATGTAATGCGTATATAAGGTATATCTTTAAATTATAAAACAATTAAGTGATAACTGATGAATTGATGTATTTTTATACAGTAAACTGTATATTATGTAATTTGACATAAATTAATAAAAAATATATTAAAATTCTTTATTTAGTTTAAATGAAATTAACCATTATTACACCTATGAATTTAATATATTTTAAATAATAAATTGAGATGATTTAGTTTTGGAAGAATACTTACGAACACCACTTTTTATATACCGTTTAAATTACAATATGTGCCTATCTTATTCATGGAGTTTGTATATAGGCAAAGATTTCATTTTTAAAGTAATAAATGTACAAAACAATTTTTTTTTTTAGCTGAACGCGTTTTGGAGAACTTGTTCTCTTCATCAAGGCATAAATTAGTATATCAAAACAACTACTCAATTTAATTAAAAGTAGTGGTTTTGTCTTATTTTGATATACTAACTTATGCCTTGATAAAGAGAACAAGTTCTCAAAAACGCGTTCGGCTAAAAAAACATTTTTTTCTACATTTATTTTGAATATTTTTATTTCTCCAAAATTCAATAAATATATTGTTTTAAAATGTATATAACTCAATTAAAATTTATTAAATATTTAAAAACGGCATTCTAAAAATTAGTAAATGTTTTATTCGTAAATCATTAGTTCGTAAATTCATGAATAATTCATAAATATAATTGAAAGTAATATTTTATTTGATATATACTTTTGTTCAGACAGACTATAATAAAAATACTGTAATTTTAAAAAGAAAAAAGAAAAATTATTAAATAAAATCTATGTAAGGTAAGTGCGCAAACTACCTATATTAAAATAATAATATAAAGCTTAATACATATGGACGCCAGGCTAAGATAAGCTAAGGCAATCATGTTTAAAATGATCATTAAGTCAAATTAAACGAGACAGAAAAGAATTTGAAAATGTTTAAAACATGGTCAACAATTTGACAAAACCCTTGGTGCCAGACCTGAACACAACGTTACAACTCTCCGTTCGCTCTCGTCACCCAAACTGGATAAGATAATGAGCGACAGCGGTTCAAAATTCTTCCCAAGTTTGGGGTCATTAGACTAATTTAGGACGAGGTATATAGGGTATATATATAATACATACACACATGTGCCGCTACATAGAAGACTGTGACGTTTGCATGTCAAGCTATAAGTGACAAACTCAGCAAGACATGTAATGCGAACGCCTGCGCCAAATGCACCGACTTTTTAAGCCGACAAGCAAGGTGGGAGTGAAACTATCAAAGGGAAACTGCACTGGAAGAAACACCGGACACGAAAAGTTTATCACTCCTGCCTTTGGGTCCCTGGAGTGACGAGCTGGGAAATATGTCTCATTAGGAGAAGTTAAATTGCAAGAAAGATGATGGAAATTTCACAGTTTTCTGCCTTAAAACGTCACCAAACTTCTAGCCTCTTATCTCGCTCTCCATTCTGTCTCGACCTTTTCCTACTAACATCGTCAACAAAAAAAGGCGATAAGACAAGATGTCAGGTCCTTGTTAGTAGCTCGCTGTGTTCTATACTGCAGAGTTGACCGACCACAACAGGTACCCCACTTACTAATAATAGCGGTTGCCGTTTTTATGCAATATCCGACTCCTCGCAGCCCCTTATATGGAAAACCGACCTCATGTCGTTTTACTGTGTCCAGATATATATAATAATATATATGGTCAACGTAATTCCCGCACGGACACGCTATATATTATAGGTATGGAAGGTGTAGCCGTTTTACTTGTCATCGAAAACCGTGGTCCTTTTCTCGGTGCCCTTTTTTGGGGACCCTGCGCGAATGATAGATTTGAATGGTGATCGCAAACCTTGGCAGTTTGGAGAAGGGAGAAAGACTCGATGACAACACTTTGGGGTTCCATATGGCTGTTTGCCCAGTTGGGTTGGTCGCGCGCCAATGTTTTCAAGACTTCTTATCGTGCTGCTTTATCTCCTAGCTGTCTGTTTCACTGAGGAGATACTTCCACTTTTTTAACTTTTTTTGAAATGCAGATAATTGTGTCTCATATATATATATAGTTCTTTGGTGTACTTGTTGTGTGCGAGTATGATATATATAAAACGACCGAGGTATAAAGCATATAGCCCCAAAAACATACGAAAGATTTTGGGATGATAAAAAATAATGGCTCATTATTTGTGAGACATGTCACTATTTTCTATTCTGGTTGATTCACTCAGTAAATGACAGCGGAAATGTTTAAAAAAGTTAAACTAAACTGCAGATTTCAGTAAAAGAGGCAAGTAAAGAGGCATGTATACAAATAAGAAATGTGAAAATAATAACCAAGAAGCAAAACAATTTTATATATTTTATGCAATAAATTGATCAATTTTAAGGTTTAAAGTATTAGATCATTAAAAAGTTTTTTAAAAAAACACTTTAAAACATATTACATTATATTTTAAAAACTAAGACTTTTCTATACTTATGTGGAATATAATAAGCTAAACTTTAAAAAGGATATAGTTGATTAAATACTAAATACATTTTGTTGTTTGCTACAATCGAATGAAACGTATGACATTCTTGTTGCTATGTGTTATTATTCGTTTACTATCAATAGCATTACTAATTACATTAACTTTACTTTTTTACTTTACATTACATTTACATTACATTACTATTACATTCGTTTACTATACCAATAGATTACTAAGGCAATCTATATGTGAATAATAAATAAAACTAAAACGAAGTTGCATATACCATCCATTTTTTTCCAAATATGATATCTATATATATATTGTATATCTATATATATATTATATCTTTACATTAATATGATGTACATGCGGGTCTTTTGTTTAATAAAGTGCTCTATATATATTTATTAAACTTCGACATTTGAATTGTTTTAAACAGATTTATTTAAAATATACTCAACGTATATAACTAAACATGTTGTGTATGACAAATATATGCCATACAAAAGTTCTAGAAGTTAGTATTTCTACTGGAAATAAAACCATTCTTTTATTTTTATTAATTATAAAATATTGGATTATAACTTGTACAGTCTATATATAGTCTCCAAGTGAGCCATTTACAATAATTCTTATAAAATGTGAACCTCATAACGATTTAAGCAGATACACACTTGTAATGTTAAATCTTTCCATTGATATAGCGCGTCACATGTTCATGAAAGTTGCCTTATATACTACCTACTATACACTCTGATGGGTCGCCATTACGTTTTTGATGGCTTCATCATCCCGCAAGTGACATGGGGGAAATATGACCACTGAGACATTAAAAAACACTGCATATGTATATGATCCAGACAGCAGATGCCAGTTTGATTAAGTCCGCAAGAGAAAAAAACATACTTTTCATTCCCTAATTATCATTGAAACATGTTATGCGAAGTGAATTTGCAAGTGTGATAAGTACCCCAGTGTATTTCTCAGATTCCTGCAGTATTGCAACGATGGCATAGATAGATATATTTATTTATTTCCTCTTTCTATATAGCTCTCCGCGCAGGTTGACCACTTTATATAAAAAAAAGACATACACACCTATATCAAGAGTAACTATGTAACGCGTGCGATGTCTGATAACTCACAGATACAGGCAAAACATGATGGTTAGTGCATTTGATGACATTTATATCACGCGGAAGTATCTTAATCACCCACTTCTTGATGTGCCATATTATATCCACATATACACATTGCACTGGAATATAACATTATTGTCGGCGGTGCGTTATAGAAAAGCAGTCAGTTATCATCATCATCATCATCATCGGAATCTGATCAAAAATGGGATGTTATGTCGATGTTTTCTAACTTTGACAGATACTAGTAAATTAGTTGTTAGTATCTACAGCAGTCGTATCAACCTGATTTAGATTCGGTCCAAAGTTTGAGGGCATTATTTTTTTAGCGGTTTTGCAAGTTTAGGGAGAAGTCTGACATTTCGTTATATCTGACATTCTACATGACAGCGTTAAGAAACTGCTATGCGACCCACTAGATTTTAATTCAATCCATGTTTATTTATATAAACAATTTTCTTATATCATAAATTGGCATTCATTATAATTATATTATATATGTCTTCGATATTAATAGTTTTAAACCAACTTTTAAATCCTTTTTTATTTAATATAATTATATTTGTCACGGGAATTTTTAAAAACATGATTAGAAGAATATATAATGTATCCAACTTTTTGAAGAATCATAAACATGAGTTATATCCTTTATAAGACTGATATCAAATTAACCATACTGCAGTTAATATAAGCAAAAGCTGAGGTATAGATATAAACAGGTTTCAAATGAATGGGGATAATATAAAAAAGACATTTAAAATTTTGTTTCCAGCTAATTTTATATATATTTCATTTTTGTTAACAACGCGTATAATGCAAAGAAGAATATCTTTGTCAACTTAAGTTTCCTTCTATTTGAGTCGCTCAAACAAGTAGCCCTCCCTATTACCTTTGTATTCACTATGTACGTTTGTATGCACACTATGTACCTTTGTATGCACACTATGTACCTTTGTATGCACACTATGTACCTTTGTATGCACACTATGTACGTTTGTATGCACACTATGTACCTTTGTATGCACACTATGTACGTTTCTATGCACACTATGTTCCTTTGTATGCACACAATGTTTAAATTTGTATTATCACATAATTAAGTATGTAAGTATAAAGTTAAAATATCTATAAGAACTATACATATATTAAAAAACAATGTCAATAAAATAAATTACATAAAAACTTACGGCAGGCCATTTACACGTGTCAAAGTTCATATTCTTCTGTGTATAGAAACTTTTTGAAATGATGTTGTGGTATTTTGTATAACTAAAAATTGAAAAACAAATTTCACAGTTGTATTTGTAATATAATATTATATAATTATTATATTTCTAAAGATATATATATCTTTAATGACTTATTAAATTATAATTAAACAAATATTTTTCAATTAAAATGATTAATTCTTATTACTCAATGATATTTTTATTACATACATACATATATATATATACAGTATATATATATATTATATATGACATTTTTACTTTTAATTGCTTAAATGAGTAACATATTGAAATATTACATAACAGTTTTATAATACTACGTAATTTATTATAAGAATAATCTAGCATACCAAACTGCAGTTTTGCTCAAATTATATATATACAAATATTAAACTTATAAAATCATCTAATGATTTGGAACATAGGGAAATATTAATATAAAGGTTATCTTTTCAGGCAGGTTTTATCGCATAGATATTATTTATAGTATATTTTCTATATAGCATATTTGTCACAAAAAAAATAATGTGGTTTATCTTATAGATCAGTTTAAACAATAGTATATCCTGTTTCTTTAAATCATGGAACAAAAACGGAGAATTTATTTAAATGATTGTTATAAGAGCTTTTGATTTATTATTTTTAGTTTCATTAATTTCCTTAATTAATTAATTAATTAATATTAGTTTCATTTAATTTTAGAATATAATCTTTACCTGCTATTGAAATTTGTTTTGTTTAAAAATGTTATTGAAGCTCATAAGTCAGTAAAACACTTTTTATATTAGTTTTCAAATTTAAAACTATTTAACATAGGTTATACTATGTATTTTTGTTGTATACTACAAACAATATATATTAGCATATCTGTCTGGTTCATTAAGAGAATTATAAACGGACACAATAAGATGATCAGAATACTGATAAAAATATATTTAATTGCTGTTATGAAACGCACAGAATAGTATAGAAAAAATGTAATGAATTATTTAGTAGAAAACGGTATATTATTTATAATAAATATTTTATTTCAAAAAAACATATTTGTATATATGCGAATTAAAGATTACGATAATTGAATTATTCAGAGGTCAGATGTTTTTACTCACATTTATCAACGGTCGCCACCAACAAGTCGTTGTAACTAAGATAGGGGTACAGGTGTTTGAAAGTACGATTCTTTGCAAATAAAGGCAACAGATTCGGACCAACTCGATCACGTAAGAGCTACATGTTTCCTTTCATGTGTTGTAAAGTTATTCAGTTTCTCGACCAATCAGATTATTCTGAAGTTTTTTCGGCCACAATATGCATGATACTAAAATGCTACTCAGTGCAATCAGGGAGAATATCCACCGCACCAGGTAGCCTACACCTCTTTAATGCAAAGTGTTATTTATGCTATAGATATAAAATACTTAGACGCACAAAACTGAGGGAGTGGTAGAAGGGGGTACAGCTGGTACCCAAGATTGAACAAATAATTGATATATACATTAGAAACATAAAATATATAGAAGATTCTTTTAATTAAGAAGATACTTAATGTTATTGCTTACAATTAGTTATTGAGTTTATATTCGTGTTTGTTTGTGAAATAATAAAATAGGATTTTTTAAAGTTAACAAATAGAGATAACAAAATATATACCTACGTATATATACAAAGCATCCTGGTACAATGGATTGAAAAAAAACATCTAAACAGATATAACAAGCATAAAACTAAATTTATTACTTCTTAAGTGTACAACTGATAGCGCTTTGAAATTAGGCATAACATATTTCGTCCATAATTTTTAGATTTATTAAGATATTATATAGGGTATTTTAAAAAACAAAAAACTTCCATATAATCTGTAAACAATTTTACTATCAATTCATTTATTCTGTCAATAGTAAATTGTAGCCTTTTGAAAGAAAGCAAGTGTAGCCAACAAACCTCTCTATATATAAAATATCCTTTATCTAACCTAGCTTTCTATATATAAACGTAACTTTATTCAAAATTTCAGAAACTTTTTAAGACATTCTTTGGGATTTGCTTGCTCCAATGCGATCGTACTTACATAAAAAAAACTCAATTTATTTGTTGTACAATAATGATTAAATATACATAGTAATCTCCAATAAGTTTTAAAGCATTTGTTCATTGGGAAATATTAAATGTTCAACTATCTAATTAATATATAGGCATAACTGTTAATTAAAAACTTTCATAATTTAACCCCTGACATGTTGTTTGATTTATCGAAAAGTTGTGTTTAAAATTTTTTTCGATAATTTTTTTTTAATCCATAAGGTAAAATGTAAAAGTTAGTCAATCATCTTGATAAAATTGGAATAACTTACGAAATATTTGATCGGTTAAGGTACATTTTTTCAATAATTACAATGAATGTGTTGTCTCGGTGTTAATTATTTTTTCAGAAATTTATTATTATTATTTTTTAATATATTTTTTACGGCGCAGTAATATATAGGTAATCAACCTATAAGTTTTTTTTCCTCAAATGTCGACAATCAAACTCAACAATCTATCGATTTGGTCACATATGGAAAATTATATAAATTATTTGGATGCTTAATAGACTAAACCCCGCAATGTGATTCATTCAGTATACAATTTATAGCAACATTGTAATTTGTATAACTAAATTCATCTTTCCATTTGTTTAGTTTTTTTAACTTGGAAAGAAAGTTAGTTATATTTAGTAATTATTTTAAAGTATGTTGGAGGTTGCTTTTGATTATCCCTATTATAATATTCTGGTTGTTAATTCGGGAGTGGGATAAGGGTACTCGAACTATTTCTATTTCTTCTAAATTAAATTTGAAAACCAAATTAAACTGTTGATGCCAAATTAAATTGATCTCAAGCCATGCAATAAAAGATTTAATATTGGAGAGACGATCTTTTATAAAACGTAATATTCGTTAAAAATTAAATACATATGTTGTCTAAGAATAAATATTTATTTATTTTGTTATATGATTACAAACCGGATCTGTTAACATTTTAAATTGTTTAAATGTTCATGATCATAAAATAAAATGTATAACTATAGTTCAATAGAATAGTATAACAAAATAAGTTTTGTAAATAGAAACATAGATTTAAACAGACTACAATATATAAAGTAACTTGAGTACATAAACATATAATAACGATAGATCGATTAATATTATAATGATCTCAGACTTCGTATATACAATGTATAGATATCAAATTATATTCAAAACAATTATGTTGCGTTTTAGAAAGATTTATTTATCAGAAATACATTATCCATATTTTTACATGGTCCAGATCATATTATCGTCTACTAAAATAGTATTTTCGGGTTATCAGATCACTTTGAAATGTACAGATGTTTAATAACTCGCACTGAACTGTATAAAATGGAAAATTCGTGACAAAACTGAATTTTCGTTAATGGTTTACAAAGTACCGTCCGACTCTATTATGTTATCAAAATGGATAAAACACTGAGCATTTATATAGACGAAAAATAGTTTTCAAATTGTATTGCCTATGTAAGTTATGAAAGAACATTTTTCACAAATGTTATGTTCATATATTTATGATTTTATTCTTTTAAGAATTGACCCGTAATGATGTCATCATCAAAAATCTATAAAATTATTAAATGTATGATCAATTGGTAAATGAGAAGTATGTTATCACAGCAAGATTAAAATTAAAAGTAGACACTTATTTAATAAATATCTATTTAAAACTAATATTTTGTTTATTATTTTTTTCATAAGATATGAGGCGCTGCACCAAAATTAGATTTTCTAATAATTAACCAATTTTGATTATTTTGGTGTCTTATTGTTGGTTTTTTATGGTGTTGAATTCATTTCTGACCGTATAGTAGCAACGTTTTGAATCTCAAGGTCATTACTAAGGGTTCAGGTCCATCAGACGGCACGTAGGACCTAAAAAATTAATGATTTTTATAGTGAACGGATTTTTCTACAATACAGTGCTATTTTCAAAATTTTAAATGAGGCTAGATATTTTCTCACTAGAAATAATCAAATTAGCAATTTTGTCAACGTCCCTCTAGCTACAAGTACTAACCGTCGATGACCACACAATACATTTTTTAAAAATCTAAAATGATTTAATCTTGAATCGTAGCAGGACAATTTTCAAAGTAAAAAAATTGCGTCAAATAAAAATATGAAATGTATTTAAATTAAATTATTATATCAGAAAAGCATAATTTACGAGATTATACAGGGATGTATAACAAAAATTACTACAAAAATAGTAATGATACTGTAATGATACTGACAATGATAATTATGAAAAGACTTAATTTGTTCTCATAAAAATTAAATGAAAAAGCCTTTTGTTAGTTATAAAGTTAATGATTATTATTATAAAGTCAATGATCAATACTTTCTACATATAGTCAGCGTAACCATAAACATCATCTTCATCATCGTGAAGATTTTTTTTTTAATATTGGAACAATTGAATGTAGCTTATTTTTAAAAGAGCCTCTATTGCCTCTATTGCATCCGCATCTTGTCAGTTCTAGAACTGCTTTTGAGGCGGGCAATTCCAGACACATAATAGGCACGTACACACCTTCCTGAACCTGCCACCCATTTTCTTCAATGGGAAGAAGCTGTGGATGAGGTGTCGTGTAAGACTTATCGCGCATTGCAATGTATATAGTTTGTGCGGCAATATGTGAGAAGAGGGCAGTTCGAGTTGATGGCAGCATCTGGCCAACTCTCCAACTTTGCATATTTTTATGAAAAAAAATATAGATTTTTTTTCAAAGTCTAATCAACTTTATTTCAAGCAATTATAATAGATAATAGTCAATAGTAACTGATTTCAAAATCAGACGATAATCGCCCCATCCATCTTTATTATACACAGTTTTAAATTATAAGTAACACATGTTAATAAAATATAAAAAATGTTGATTTAATTAACTTGTATTGTTAAATGTTATGGAATCACATATAATTTCATTGAAATATAAGTTTCCTCGTTATATTTTATTAAAATATTGCAGTAAACTATGAAAATACTTTTTATATTGAAGAAAAAAATATAAAATTTAATTTTGAAGCACTATTATTTCTTTTTCTTTTTTATTGTTTATTCATTTGTTAATTGTATTAACACAAAATATGGATTTTTCGTTTCATTATGATGACACTTCAATAGTAAAAAGCATTAGTGATCGATAATAACAACATGTATTTCACAAATAGCCATTTAAGTACGATACACAAATGATCACGAATGAGAAAAAAACAATAACAATTTTAAAACTGATAGAATTTTGGTAACATGACTAATAATTAGTAATAGGTTAATTGAAAATGTAATAATAGGTTAAAACCATTAAAAAAAGTTGTTAAATGTCAGATTGGTAGAACAAGTATTCTGTGAACAGTTACGCGGCCACTCAGATGAATCCACAGCTGGAAATTGCATAATTCCGTAACGAAGAAGTTTAGGTGGAGGTAGTTGTCCAACAACCTGTTCATATTGGATTATGCTGAGATCTGGCTTGTATGGCCAAACAAACTGGTTCGTCAATTTTCTGTATGTCTTTGCAAATGTTACCTGCATTACAGCTTCATTATCTTCTAAACTATCGATTATTTGGCCAGCAAAGAAATGAACACTTGTGACATTTTTTAATTTAATGAGAAGCCATTCTCCTTTTTTCATCTCCGCTGCTTCACAGAGTGTGACTCCTGAATATTTTGACGCCGCTGTATTTTCAGTACTAGGTAGTTCGATTACCTCTTCGGAAGTCTGTAGAGTAGTGACAGAGGGGTTCAATTTACAGGGTTTCAGTCGATCACAACATGGATCAGCCTTATTTTTAACATGATGAATGGTCCATTCGTTTACGTGACTTTTATTTTGACAGGCTCTGCTTTCATTTGATGCCAAGAGGTCGCCAACTGGGAGCTTAATGCAACTATTGCAAACACAGGACAGTTTTCGGGTTCCAATGAAGCCAGGCTTTATGCCAATAGCACTGCGCACTGCTAGCAAACCAGCTACGGGCTGTGCTTCTGCTCGATCGCGTTTGATTTCGGATGAATCAACGTAATAAAAGGATCTACGATGAACTTTTCGGTCACCTGAGTTTTCAGGCTCAAAGGCTAAATTTTTCTGTAGATATTCATATATCGATAAGGCTGAGTCCAGAACCAGATCATTACGGACAATAGCATTTTTCAATGGGGTCTTGACGTGGTCGCCAAAGCCGTCGCAAACATTCTTGAATTCCCCTGACTCGCCATAATGCGCAATATAAATACTACCTGGATAGTATGAAGCATTGTCTTCAGCAAAGGATGCAATATCACGCATCGTATGGCAGCTTTTAAATTGAGCAGCACAGCCATCACTGAATCGATGAAAAACTTTGACATCTTTGGGCAAATGATCCTTCAAATGGCGTAACACAACATTAGTGAAATGTCGAACGGCATGATTGTCATGTTTCGTATCATTGCTAACGATATTTATATTTTCCAAAATGATCTCGTTCTTTATTTCATCTCTGTAGTAGACAGCAACGGGAAACAGGGAAACACTAAACGCCTTTGCGTGTGAAGCGATTGTCTCTTCAGAAAATTCAAGATTTATGTTTTGAGAATAGTCCATTACCAGCAGTACTTGATCTCCAGGTAAAGTATCCATTAGAAACTTAAGCTGATGCCATTGCCAGCGTGTGCGGAAATCATGCATGGCATACGGTCCCAATTCACTTACAATTTCTCGAAGCAAGATTTCCACTATTCCAGATTCTGTGGCAATTTCATTAAACTTTTTCTTTTCAACCAAATTTGTTCGCTTATTTAATTTTTCTCTCTGGACATTTTTCCAAGAAGTCCAGCGTACAGCAGTGTTTCTAAGATTTTCATTTCCAAGAATATCTTGTTGATAATCTAGAAATATATCAGGTCCACATGACTTACACTGTCTTTCCAAACACCTCAAGTCATTATAAGTGTTCTGGGTTGAACATAAAGAGTGATCTAGTAATTGCTTTGTTGTTTGCGTTTGAATATCCAGACCATTTGTTCTTCTGAATTGATTCAGCGCATCTAATTTTCTCT